>JAVTVY010042382.1:0-18724 GCA_036873755.1 Hanleya hanleyi
GATTACGTTCTAATATATTGTTTTTCTCCCGATCCTGACGCAATTGAATTTACCACATATTGAACCATTTTTCAATGATGTCATGAAGATATGATGATGTTCTATATTCCAATTATCCGAATGAAATTGCTTCCAGAGTATGTATCTCATCACGCTTCGATTGTGATGTTCATTTGAACACCAAGTGAAAACACATGATATTCAAACGGCCCCTAGCCTCACACGTTATAACTCAAATCCCGCCAGGTATGTTTGGATCCCTCGTTTGCCAATATTTGCAAATATCGGGCCAGCCTTGGCAAACTAAGATGTATATATGTTATATCATCTATTATACCATCTTAGTTTACCGAGATCGCAAACCATCTTAACACGTCACCATTTCGATTCTATCCATAATTCATTGCAATCAAGATCTCCAGCGATAAAATCGTCTCTATTTCATTCCAACTAATGTTTCACTCACAACCGCCTGCTAATAATTTAATTTGGATAAAGTATATTCCATCGCAAACCGCATATTTGAATCACGGAAAAGTCGATATACACATTATCTACAGGCCATGACATCTGTCTCAGATTGCCTTCCTATGCGATCTTGACAAAGGGGAATGTCCAAGGCTGATCACAAAGAGAGACAAATCTACACAAAAGGAAAAACGGCACGATATGAGAATTAATATAGAACTGATTTGGCAGCCAAGAGCTCGGTACACTGCACGGGCAATTCACATGGCAAGATATCCGCTCCAGTGTAGAATATGGATTCATGAATGCACCTGTGCAGTAATCGATTAATTACGGACCCACTGTGATAACAGCGTCATATCTTGTCATCAGAGCTTCAGATATTCTGTAGAATATCTCATCCAATCCTAGTTCCAGTTTGTTAATAATCAAGACAAGGCTAGGCCACAAAATTCAGCAATAGTGTTGGTAGATAATGCCATATACATGATATATAAGTGCAGCCATGACCCTTTTTCCACGTTTCCGAACCTGTAACAGGATTCACATAACACCAAATATCATTGGGAAACAGTTTTACATTCCAGTTCCCCCTACATGGTTCGCTTTTCATTACCCACCCAGCTTGCTTATTTATGGACAATATCAAATAAATATGCCATACAAACGTCTATAGTCGACTATTCCCGTCTCACAGTAGAAAATATTATTTGCTGTATTTGATATTTGTTGGCCAGGTCAATGGCGACCCCCCTCCCCCCTAAAATTATCTTTCATAATTTTTTTTATAACGCTATCAATGTTAAATTGAAATTGAGAATTATATGGTTCTTCGTTAAATAATCATACTGTGTCTTGGAGGTGGAAGTGGGCAGTCTGGTCTGGAAGGAGGAAGGTAGCATGAAGATATGTAATATACCGGTGGAATAGTTGGGGAATCTCCATCACTGGTAAGGGTCCCTTTATTAATCCCATCTGCCATGGGGATCACGAAACTAATGCACTTTTCTTTCCTGCTCCAAAACGGGGACAAGTTTAGCGACTTTGTAACTTATCGTCTTGGGGCCATTTTGAGGCTATTTGCATAACCCCGGAGCTGAGTATTAGGAGTAAATTTCCCATGTCGGGGTACTCGAAAATGATGTTTTCGTCTCTTTTCTTCAAGATTTTAGCTTTTCCATGCATAAAAGTGCACAAAACTATTACATTTCACACCAGATAATTATTTACCATTGATTTATCATGAATTTTTGTTTAACAAATTGCATAAACAGAAATTGGAAAAAAAACACGGCCAAACAAATCGGACAGAAAATGCCTTCTGGTCGTGTGGTCATACCATTCAAGATATCCACATGAACTGCTACAATAAAAGCGTGGCTGGGATACAAATCATCAGATGAATCATCTGGTGATCTGTTTCCATCAGTTCTGTTATAATACGTTTCAATCTGGGAAAGTGACGTCACTCTGGCGTAATCAGTGCGACCATCTCGGACATGCTCGCATCTCAGTTTAGGGCTTGACCCGAAGATTTATTGAGGTGAACTTCATCTCGAAAATATTGATACTCAGGATGCGCTATATTCCCAACGTGAACAGGCCAGATAGGACTTAAATGCATTTCCAAGTAGTTTACCAGATTTGGAAGGCATAATATTGAAGATTATAAAGTGTCCACGAATTTGCAGAATCATTTTGTGATCTGTCGCATACGTCATGATGACGCCATTGTTGTCTTCAACAAAACAAGATCATCTAGCTGGAAATCAACTCGTGCTGCACCGATCTTTGATATCTATTTCGCCGAGACTTTTTCTTTACTGGACTATAGTAGGAGGCTTATAAACTGCCCTTACCCGCATCATGGACACGCTTTGTGTGCGTATAAAGCGATCTTCTGCAAGGTATATTTTAGTATGAGTGTCCTAATTTTGTCATAGGTAAAAATGTAACTATAGCTGGTTAACTTTCTCGACCTTGTGGGCCAAGGCTGTTCGGCAAACGATTGCTTTTTGACAAAACAAAAAAAATGTGTTGTCTTTCAAGCCTTCATAGCATTGAATATGATCTGAGATGGACCCTCAAAATCGTCACAAGACAAAAGATTGCACAGAGCTCAGACAGAGGTAATTGGGTCAGATCCGACATCTATTCACTGCCTCGCCAGTAGATGGTGGGCCGACGCAACATCGTGATTTCGGCGCGTTATAGAACGCCTGGAGGTAAAAAGGAACTAATTCACCGATTCAATCCGAATGTATCGAACTATGGGACAGCCTAGCCCTACGATTGGTTGATATTCAGATAACGTGCTGGATGTTGAATATCCGTGAGTGAGTCCAAAATATTGTCTGCAAATTTCACTCAAATCCTCCACGTAATTAACGCACGCTGGCAATATTTACGGCAAATTGATTTCCAGTATTATCGTCGACGCGGAACATGTAAAATCGGAAAACGACCTTGTTTCATTGAAATTGGTACTGGATAACACCATATCTTCATACCGTCTAAGCGATCACTGGTCTATTGCGACAAAACATAATACCCAGGAATTATTCGTCTGATATCAGTAAAATAGAGATCCTTTAATGCAATCATGTCATTTAACATTGAGGGATAGGGAAAATAATTACTTCCTCCTAACCTACATCGTTCTAAATACTGGTATATCAACTTTGTTCGGAATGATGTCTCAATCTGACCAAATCGCCACAAACTTGAGCGATTTGGAAATATTCAGCTATTCTCACTGCCCAAGTAAATGTTGTAAAGGTCACAAACTCGTGTCAATTAAAATAGCATACTGTTTGTCACACGTTTTGAAGTCACATGCTTTATGGTTATACGTTCAAGTCGATATTCCTCAAAAATTATTTACCATTTATTATTGCAATTCTGAGAAAATTTATTAAATAGCTCTAAATACCAAAACTGCTCACAAAGGTGAATTTGTCTGCTATATCAGGCGTCACAAATGCTGGTAAGTAAGTTACGATGCTGTTGTCCGACGTCCGAATAGCATGCCGATCATGCGTGTGTTATTTGTATGTCAATCTTGTTCATGTGGTTAGCGATGGACATTCCACAATAGGAACATCATGATATCCTACTGGCTGCAATCAAATATGTCGACCATTTCTCTCTTGCAAGAAACTAGCTTCTTATGTTCTGCCTGCATGGGTTTTGGCGCTAATAGCGTCGTCTGAATTACGTCTGAATCTTTCTTGTAGGAAACCATCTTGTGTGTGTGTTTTTTCATACTCGTTTGGAATTCATGTTGTCATACGAAATAAAACCTCTGATTATTGAAGCGGAAATCCTTTTCAATACCTGTTTTCAACAGTCTCTCTCGGTATAAAAGGTAAATTAGCCACCGTCTGTTATACCAGTAAACAATGAAAATATCTTAGGTCATACATGTGCCATATATTCCAATCCCCAAAAAGAACATATATGTATATATGTATTTCTTTATTTCTGTATTTCTGTATTTACTTATTAAAGGGGGTAGAACTATAGAGTGTTTATTCATGAGCGATATGTAGGCAAAAATGACCATTCAAACGGTATGCCGGCATTGTGTACAATGTAATGACCGCATTATGAGCCTTAATAATTCCGCTCAGATCAAGCACAATCCGCCCAGGACAATAGACATATTATCCGTGGGCCGTGGCATCGTTCTCCGCTTGCTCTATCCTGAATTACTTTCTAATGAGAAGGACCATGGCTGTTTTATTATCATGAAATGAACAAATATGCTCCGAGGAAGGACCATTGTACTGAATTAGTCTTGGCTATGCCAAAGAGCCAAACTTCGAGTTTCATTGGCCCGGGCAGCTACTACACACCTTGAAGAATGTACGTACCACTATTGCAAGTGTTACATTTTTCTCTGCACTTAGAATCCTAAGATAATATGGACGTCAGTTTTGAATAGTTCAAGAACTTATTCACGACGTATTGAAGCTGAATTGCATATATTTTAATATTATCCAAAGGAAAACTTACCTTATATATAACCCGATATTTCTCTGAATAATGGAACGTATTTTCGTAGAACGAACCCTCACGCTCCAGTTAATTCGCTAACATGTACCAATTTTCACGTATATATTCTTGTCTACTGTCTATCCCGATAGCATGTCGGAAGACATTTAGAAATAAATATGCCATGAACAACAGACGGACTCGGTCTCAGAATGAGACAAGAATAGCAGTTTTATTGGCTATTTGCTATCTCGGTCCGTACAAAACCCCTCTCAATGCACACAACATAAAGGTATATGGCCATAAACTCAATGGACATAAACTTGTATTTACAATGAACAATCTACGGAAGCCCAAAAGTATTTGTTTCGACCCTGTTTATTTCAATGCCATAACCATGGGAATTCTGGTGTGACAGCCACGGCACAGAGGCAATTCATGACCATGAAAGACGAGGTAAATATAGTGAACTAATGTTATAACTACGAAGAATTAAAAATGTTAACTTGATAATTCTTTATCTTGGTATTTGTTTAATGGTTACGAATGGCAGGTCGGGGAACGATAAGGCGGGATTTTGGCCTATGCATAGTGCGGTTGAAATCGAAAAAAATAAAATGTCGTACAAATGATTGTGTTTTAATGCAACGGCAAGAGAAAATATTTGTACACAATATGTGAAAGTTCTAGTTCGATTGCGTTATGAGTACAGTTATGACATAAAATTGAAAGCCGCAAGATGTGCTATTTCGTTAAAAAAGAGTCTAAATCGAATCATCCAAATACACATTCACACACGAAGGACCCCTTGACCTAAAACGCCATTTAACCTGGTGATATGCTGTGGCATTATATCTCCACTGCTGAAATATCTGTTTGGTCCAAGGGGCCATTCGTGTCTAAAAAAACAAATATCAGGGGATACGGGTAACATATTACAACACATGTCCACTTCTCCTACTGTATATGTAAGCTATCATTGTGAAGGTATGTGTACGGGTTACCACCTATTGAAACTTTGCTTTGATTCTGACCTTTGCGTAGGTCAGTAGATCATTACTTTGATTTTAAAATGAAAATTAGGGTATGTGTTCCCTATTGTCGGCTGTTTACACTGGAGATGACACCAATATAAAAAAATACAGCTATAGATTCTCTACAAACCCTGTGTCAGTTTTTGATAAAGCAATTTCATCATCAACCTTCAACTAATTCTTCCCAAGATTGTTTAAAGATCGAAATAAGTTTGATTCAACATGAAATTTATGAGAATGGTCACCATATTAGAGGTATACAGAAATCTATTGACCAAATATTGCAATTAAGTTATATCATCCAAGTTGCCACATGAACAGGTACAATAAAAGCGTACCTGAGATACAACACATATCACGAATCGTTAGATTCTTGGTATGTGCTTTAGAATAGGTTAACCAGAAGACTATTCTGTGAAGTCATGTGACGCAGTCAGTATGTCGGCACCTCTTCCCACTTCCCTTATATGTGTTGTAATCTAGAAACGGCCCGTGTATGGGCTATGATGTACATGGCTCGGAAACGTTTAGTGTTATATATATATTATCATGACACTGTGTTGTTCTCGCACTTTGTATCAGCTCGAGTTCTCGAGTCTGATCGCCGTATCGACCGAGACCGCAGGTCGAGGTGGATGCGGCGATCAGACTCCGAGAACGAGAGCTGATACAAAGTGCGAGAACAACACAGTGTCATGATGATATATTTATCATATACTTTACTTATATGTTGCTCTCCTCTCTTAAAAGCGTGGTAAATTAACGAACTATTTTGAGGCACCTCAATTGTGTAACAAGGTTCGTTATGCAGTTTTGAATCAATGCGCGCGCGAGGAGGAGTGCTAAAACTAAACGGAGTACACAGGCGTACCTGTTTCCCAGTGACTTAGCGAAACTGGATCAGGATATCAGAGAATAAATCAGTTAATTTCGAATAATATTTTAATATTCATTATTTGCAATGTTTGCGATATTCACTCACGTATGATATTATCTCTAGCTGTGGAAGTTAACAAGAAACAAACTCGTGAAACAAGAACACTGACCCCCTCAGTCCAACGGGAATTGGGTACGAAAATAACTGGAGCAGCTTTGAAAAGTGCGTGGGAAAATGTGTGTATGTAGGCCAGTCTAGACAGAGATGCTGAGAGTGCACACGAACGGTATGAAGACGCGTTTGATCTCCAGCGAGCAATTCAACTTTACATTTAATATAGTTTAATTGGAGAACTAAATTACTGTTCAAACCACAGAGTTACCACTATCAGAAGGCCGATCGGGAGGACACAAGCTGATATTCGGGGTGCAATTGTTAAACGTTGCACCATGAAATACTCCGGCAGTCGCACTTTGGTGTTTTTCAACATAGCTGCTGGATGTACTGACAGTGGGGAAATTACATGAAGTTGGAGTGTACGGTCTGAGTTGTGCTGCAGCGAACTGGTCTCCCTGAACAGATACTCTCGCCACGGGTGAACACGGTGAAGTCGGTGCCCTGCCTTCGGCAGCAGGTGTTTGTGACACTCGATTCTTTGTAAGGCTCAGGATATTACTCATTTCCTCCTGCTGTTCATGTGACGCTACGGCATAGTTATTCAGGGAAGCAACATTTTTGTGCCCAGTCAACTGGATTATTGTGGTTGGTGCTACTCCCGCGTGAAGGAGTCGAGTCGCTGTTGTGGACCGAGCACTGTGGTTTGTTTTTCTACCAGTCAAGTTCGCGCGTTTTGCCATTTTATTCATCATGGTGTGCAGGTAATTTTTACCCATGGCTTGACATTTGTACCACTTTGCACTATTTGACTTGCGCTGATGGTTAACAGACAGATAGAAGGGGCTTTCGGGGTCACACATTTCGCGGGGTCTGTGGTCGCGGAAAGTTTTATACATTTGCACCGGACATTCTTCTTTATTTTCCAGCAGAGCAAATTGCTTCGGTTGAAACGGCCTCTGATGACCGAAGGCACTTTCGCCACCCCTTGTTTTAGTGTCACGTTCATTGAATTTTAAAAATTCTACACCTCGCTCATCAGACTGTAGAGAGATGAGTTTCCGGTTTTCGTCACGTCCCCTAAGACCGAAATGGACAGTGTTATTAAGCCAAATTTGATTTTGCAGAGCGCGGGGGCTTTTATTTCCCAGTATTCCTTTTTCTTTTAGTAATTTCTGTTCGTTCGCAGTTAGAGGTGCTGATTTGTTGGGGCGGTTCCCTTTCCCTTTTTGTTTGAGTTCTTTTCGTTTTGAAGCCAAAACATCCCTACTTGTTTTAAATTCTTGACTGAAGATCAGGCTTGAGGGATACTGTTTCTCCCGCAGCCATCGATCAATCCCTCTTTGATAACTGGTCAGGGTGTCGGGCTCGTACTCCGAACCGTCGTGTTTTCTGATAGACAGCATAAAAGACCCAACATAGTTATTGAGCTCAGTGGGAGGGATTGTTTCGATTGTTCTGTTTTCAAAATTCACAACACTTTCAGTTTTTCTCACAGTGTTTTTTGTTTCGCATTCTGTCCACAAATTCAGTTTGTTGTCGAACTGGACAAATGTTGGCGCTCTTGAAGTTGAAGGGAAGTTTTGTTTAGTTTGGGCTGTCAAGCGTTTAATATCCGAGGGTGTGTCGGAGTCATCAGAGTCCAATGGTTTTTCTGTTAATTCCTGGGAAGTGGGGGGTGTTTGGGATTTTTTTTCTGTCGGTGCATCGGACTGTTGAGTGGCCTTGTCGAGAGCAAGAACTAACATTCTATCGTCGTCGCTATTACTGGATATGAGATGAACGCTTTCATCGTCGTCCGACGGAAACCCCATATCGAAGTTGGGCGGTTCTGATTCTGTACTGAAATCAACATCTTGGTCGACAACCTGACTGTTATTGTCCGTGTCCGGAGGACGGACTTCCGCCATGTTTTGTGTGTCCACATACTTGATATCCAAACGAAGTGAAAAATAACTGGAACGGTTTAAAGTTTTGCACAAATACTGGAAATTGGACCAAACTATATACAAATTATTGAACTGGAATGACTTTTCTATGAGAGAAACATCAGTCAACAACAACAAGATTTATGGTACGGGCTTCGGACAATTTGTAGAAAGCCGACGATAAGTATGGTAATTAAATATGTTTTATTCGTTTCACTACATTTTTTTCTGTTGGTTTTTATTCTAATAATATTTTTATTTAGACTTTTTATGCTATTCGGTTGCAAAAATAACTTTCAGAACTCATCAGTATGGTTGAAATTGACAGTTCCACAAATAGAACAAAACCAAAAGTTCACGGGATTCCCCCCAAGGTCACCGGCGAAAGTAGTTCCGGTAAGCGAGTGGGGCAATACAACATACCGACTGTAGTGATACAGAAATGGAAAACGCGAGTGTGTATCACTATCCTAGCACGCATAGGTATATGATAAGATTTAAAAAATCCTCGGAATGGGTCAGTAGGTCACATCATCACTGTGAGACGAACATTATGGTATGTTTTCCTTAAGTGGCATTTAGAAGTTGGGAAGTAGATAAATAAACAAATTGCTTATGGATAACAACTTCTAGTTTATTCAGGACGACGTTTCGATACAGGTACTAGTATCGTTCTCAAGTCAATGACATCAATAAGTAAATAATCAGTATATATACAGTTCCTTGAGTAAATGTCAATAGGATGATAACAATAGTATTATACTAGATGAGAGATTTATAATAGGACAGGATTAGACTGTGGAGATGGCTGGATTAATTAACAAGGTGGATTAATTAACAAGGTGGGCTTCTAGGCACGGTGGGGTTCCTGGATTAGAAGGTCATAGGCGCTGGGGATGAATAGGCCCTGGTCTCTGTTCATTTGTGGTTTTGTTCTTTTGATGTGGACGGCCTCCAGTAGTTTTCTGTTTTTCCAGTGCATATGGTTTGGCCGTCCACATCAAAAGAACAAAACCACAAATGAACAGAGACCAGGGCCTATTCATCCCCAGCGCCTATGACCTCCGCCCCACTGCAGCCACCATGTTAATTAATCTACCTTGTTAATTAATCTAGCCATATCCACAGTCTAATCCTGTCCTATTATAAATTTCTCACCTAGTATAATACTATTGTTATCATCCTATTGACATTTACTCAAGGAACTGTATATATACTGATTATTTACTTATTGGTGTCGGATGTGTAAGTCGGTGATACTCAGTGACTCCCTTAGTGGACTCACATCCATCCAAAATTCTATATCTGACAGTAGACCTGATCTCATACACAAAATAGAATGTATATGTACACAAATACACAACGAGGGTATAGACACCATTTTAGCATGGGTACCCGCGCATGTCAACATCAGAGGTAACGAAGCAGCCGACAAAACTGCCAAAGACAGTCTTGCTAAAACTACACACGATGTGCCAATAGGATTAGGATATAAAGAACTCAACACTATCATTAGACGCAAAATAGATAGCAAGTGGCAAAAGGAATGGAACGAAGAAGAACGTGGACGGTGGTTACATAAGATCCTTGGTGGAGAGAAAAGACAAGCCCAGGGATTCCAGTTAGACAATAAACGTGATGACCGCATAATCACCAGATTAAGACTAGGCAAAACCGGACTTAAATCACATCTGTCCATGCTTCTGAAAAACACCTCACCACTCTGTACGGTACCGCATGCAACAATGTAGAAGAAACAATAGAACACGTGCTACTTGAATGCCCAATCCACAGCCAACAACGTGTGGCACTTAGAAACGAATTAAAAAAATTCAACACTCCCTTAACATTACCAGCGTTATTAAACCCTAAGCCCACCATTAGAAATCAGGTATTCAAGTCCTTAATAAATTTGATCAAAACTGCTGGTTATTACTCCAGTATATAATACTACCGCCGTACATGCGCAGTCAGCAATTTTTTTTTCTATTTTTTTTTCTAAATTCTTTTTTTTCCCCACATAACTACTAGTACACCAAGTACTATGACACGATTTGATAGAGGCCAAATCATTCTTCAGACTTCAACAAATGGTATGGTTGCAGCGGAGTTACCTTGATACAGAGGGCCGTGTGCACCATAGCCATACAAAACATTATGGCCATAATAAACTATCCATACATAATATCCGGCCAAAATGCCACAGACACATTTTGAAATAAAATAGGCATGGCAACAACGGAGTTACCTTGATACTGAGGGCCGTTTGTTCCACTGTCCTACAAAACAAACGATGGCCAAATCTAATTGAATTCATGACAACATTAGCACGGCCAAATCGCATATAGCCAGCAGTATTCGGCATAAAATATAGGAAATGGTGATGGCGGAGTTACCTTGATACTGAGGGCCGACTATCTCATTGTCCTACAAATTCTTTATGGCCATCAAACGATAATGCATACAGAAATAATACAGAGCCGTTTATTTGTGTATTCACCTAGTACTGAATCTATCGAAATGTTTAGTTAATTATTCATTTACTCACTAAAGTATATATTGGTATTCATATTATGTGACTGACGGTCGGGGCGTGCCTGTTGTTGGGAGGAAGATATATAAAATTATTGCATCGAAAAACATTAGAAAACAAGAATGACTACAAGCCTTCTATTTCATATGATACAGGCACACCGAAGATCACAGACGAGTTGGACAAGACCTGAAACAGAAGACGGAAGACGATCACAGGAATACCAACAGCGCCTTGAGTGACAACGCCGCATAGCAAGAACCCCCAGAATCAGAATACTCGACCCTAAACCACACCGACACGCTACTCCATAGATGACCCCGAACTGACGCCTTAACACAGAATATGATCCTTTGACTTTCACGCAATATAGGACGTAGACCTGCCGCCCTCTACCCCGATACACACTCCAAGCAATTGTTACAGGCACAGATTTCTGGAAGAACCCACCCTGTTCCCAAGGGCGTCGTTAGTGAAGCCGATCCGAAAAATCCTAAAGACGCCCTTGGTTCTCCCAGTTTTTTTTGGACGGCTTTGTGCGTACAAAGGGGTACCAAGACAAAGGAATCATACACGCGATTACAGAGAACTCATATTTACCAGTATAATTTAACCAAAAACCAAAAAGAGACTTGTACATATAGCGATTCTTATTTACTTCTATTTATATCTCCTACTAATCTCTCATTGTTATTTATTATTTATCTATTTATTTATTTATATATTTAGCGCTGGAAAAGATATTCAATAAACAAAGTAATGTACCGCGAAATTCGAATAAAACATTGAGTTGATGGGCCGCGAAATCCGAATGGGAAGCGGCCCTTAAACTACAATTTCAATCAATCAATTGATGTCATTGACTTCAGAACGATACTAGTACCTGTATCGAAACGTCGTCCTGAATAAACTAGAAGTTGTTATCCATAAGCAATTTGTTTATTTATTATGGTATGTGACATGGATAGGAATAAGACATTCCTTTATCTTTATGAATCTTATCCATTTCATATGTTACAAATAAGGTATCGTATTTGTGATGGTATCTGTGTGGGCTGGCGTTCGAGGGTAGATCAATAACAATTCGCGTTTAGCCAGTGCCCTGTATGTGGGTGAGTAGGTTTGCAGGTAATGTTTAATCATTCAACTTCCAAAATGCAAACCGAACATTCGACGAATGTCACAAGCTATATATGTAGCAAAGTATTATAGATGTTTCCTCTCTTACATGAATCTGCATTCCCACGTTTGTACTTTTGATGAACTTGTGTGTTTCAGGATCAAATGCTAGTCAACTTGAGACTGTTGGCTATGGACGGAATTCGGGGGAGAGTTGGGCTTGCAGTTTTGGAAAATGCGGGTTTTGCAGTGTTGAATCTCACAATAACAGCAGTTGATGTATCCGCAAATTTTTGTGCTGATTTGGCATCTTCGCGGCAACGCTTTGACACAGGCTGTTAATTACATTGACCTAAATTGCATTTCACACGTCACATTATATCCTTGCAGTTAATTTCAATGGTCGAAAGTGGCTACGTTTATAGTCGACTATGGCAATTAACAACAAATCGCATCACACTTGCGATCAAATCGCTGCTCGGTTTACTATTTTTGTAAAAAGCTATAGGAATTGTTCAGTTTGTTGCCAACAGGTCTGTTTCGAATAATTAATAAGAACGTTGGTGTGCTTTGGGGATGTTTTGTATTCTGTGTTTCACAATAAGATGATGGAAAGCATTTAGCCTCCCATAAACCAAAGACAAATCCGTATGAAAACAGTGAAATCAGACAAGGTCCCTTGTATGCCTTTCTAAAGTGATAAATTCATAAATTAATACACTGAAGACAAAATTCAGGCCCTTAGTCGAATGCTACATTCTATACCTTGTCACCAGATTAGTTAACTTAGCTGCAAAGTGTATTTCTGGTCTGAATGATGTTTTCTAGGCGGCGTTATGAGATGTTATATCCGCGAACGATATTTCGGTGATTGTTCATATCTGTACATGACTAATTATGAGAAGGCAGATTTTCGATATATTATTTGTTATGGTGTATTTCTGTACGGCCAGCTAAAGTACTCTCATCAACGCCCAGAGTTAGTCTCTTCAACGGTTTTTCTGTTGGATCACCTGAACGTAGATATAATTTAGTGACATATTGACCAACAAAATGGAGGATACCTAAGCGCTCGTTAAAACATACAGGCGAGCGGCCGATCCCAGAAAAGGGCCTTATTTTTCGAGTTTAATGCACCCACCCAACAGACACCTGGATCATACATCATTTTAAAACCTGTGGTCTCGACTTTTCAAATCTACCTGCAGTACTGTCAAAATGTGGTGCCGTTGCCATGGAAACGTGCTCCAAATAAGTCATGTTAGAGTTACCATTTTCCTCACTATTGGAACACTTGGTAATAGGGATAACACATAGATTCTTGGAGGCAAAGGTTCGAATGATGTTTCATGCGCGAAACTTGGCATGGCTAGTCTAATTGGTGCACTTTTTCCAAAAATTAATGTTAGCTAACTGAAATCCAAGATGGCTGATATTTTCCAAGATGGCCGCCGATGGACACTGCTAATACCTGATTTTATCAGAGACCGTGCTGAAATTTTACGATTGAAGTGATTTTGCCCTTCACGTGTATAATTTAAGACGGGGGAAAGCTGATTCTTGGATCTATATGTACTGCCGGAGATATCTTCTAACATTTCTGAATCTGATCATGTCAATGTTGAAGCGTTGTGCCATGGTGTGACCAATTTGAATTTGCAGTTTGTTATTATTGACTAGTGATTCCACTTGGGTGAGGTTATGTCTTAGTTACGCATTATTATATCTATATAATGTCCTTCACTAAAAGATGATTTCCAAAAATTGATGCCTGAGTAGGCCTATCTTGGAACAATACCTCACCTTAGATTGTGTTTCTGTCTAATCTGCCCCACATGTTGACCATTTTGGAATTTCAACAATCTTTACTTCAATATCAATATATATAAATGGGTTATTCCTGTCTGTTGGTTTTTAGCAAAATGTTCCGAACTGACAAGGAGTTTATTTGGGACCAGTATTCTCACACTATTTACTTTATCCCCGAGGAGCAATGCACGGATTTAATTATTCAGTATGCCAAATAGAACAAATGTCGGCAACTGAACCCTGGATAATGTCACCCGAATAATTCATCGCATGGAGTATTGTAACGCTGGATCTTGGGAAAGGTCATATCCATTGGTCTAACTTTCTCAATATGTCATCAAACATAGCAGGCTTACATACTGCATCATGAAGAATGTTCAATTGCGCTTGGGAATTATATTCCCGCACTGATACTTGGTGCAATTACTTATTGGGTCCCAGGGAATGTTCTGATGGGTTTATTCTCACTTTTTTTTAAATCGATGTCTACAGTTTCACAGATTAATGCCGCTACCACAGAGGAAACGGGTACATACGATCACCTGGCATTCTGAAATGCCTCCTCTTGAAGGTTTGAATGTAACGTTAATAATAAATAATACAGGTCATTGTACCAGAAATGACATAAATCTCTCCAGCGAGACTGGTTTTAACTTGAATCGGATATTTATCAAATGTCTCATCAAGCCCATATAGGTAATACACTAGTAGTAGGGAAAGAAGCGATCTTGTCGCATCGAGGCTGTTTTGTATGATGATGATGACGTCACATCCGATGACGTCATGGATAATGTCTTTTCCGGTGCGAGGGTACGTTCGGGTCAACGGTCGCTTTCGGTTACGTGATGTGACTTCCGGTGTCAATCATCATCCGAACGGGTGCTATCTGAGTGTATTAGGGCGTTTCCCAAATGGTCACATCTGATTGGTCCCGTTACATTCGATATCGGCACAATCACATTCATAAACGAAGACACACCTTCAGAAAGCGATCGATTGAAATAATCCCTTGGTGAGCCTCGAAGTTTCATTTTTTTTTTTTTTCATTTCATTTTTATTTCACCAAGCATTCGAATATATACAATAAAAATATAATACATAGGCGGGATTAAAACCCCAGGGGGCTTGTTCTATCCCAAGAAATAATAAAGATAGAGGTTTGATGTAATACCGGTGAAAATTAAATACCTAGCTTTTTTTATATAAACTACAAAAAAAAAATAACAAAAAAAATAACCTAACAAGATATAGTTTCAAATTCCACGAATTTTCGAAGTCGAACATTTAGAAACTGTATATTTAGAAGAAAATGGCGTGATTTTCCAGAATGTGGGTTTTGATACAAGATTTAAATAGTGAGATCGAAGTACAGGATTTCAAGTGAGGGGGTAATTTGTTCCATATTTTCGGGCCTTTGATTCTGGTGCTATATAAGGATAAGTCCGAAAGATAAATATGTCGATAAAGATTTAAACTGGACTGTCTAGTAGGGTATCCGGAACCGGAGATAGTTTTGTGAAGTAAGACTGAAATTCTTTAGGCATCAAATCATGATGGTTAAAATATTTATTGACGAATATAAGAACTAAATACTCATTTAATTGTTTAACAGATAATATTTTCAACTGAACAAATAGTGGAGCTGTATGGTCATACTTTGCTGAATAAGTAATTAATCGTATGGCCTTTATTTACAAGGTCTGTAAATGATTAAGATGACTGGAATATGTATTGCCCCACACAATATTACAATATGATAAGTACGGGAAAATCAAAGAATAATAAAGTATATACAGCGTCTTTTTGTTGAGGCAATCTCTTATATGGTGAATGATACCGATATTTCTACTTATCTTTTTAGATAAGTCTTCTATATGCGATACCCAATTGAGTCTGTCGTTGAAATATACCCCGAGGAATTTGAACTTTTCAACCTGTTCTATGTCTATACCGGATATGGATAATTAAGGCTGGTTTCGAAGCTTGCACCGTTTAGAGGGTTTTATGAACATGAACTTAGTCTTTTTAACATTAAGAGAGCGTTTGTTACATGCGAACCAATTATATAAATTGATGAGCTATCTCGACATAGTTTTCATCAAAAGCTTAGGGTCATCATTTGACAGGGTGACAGATGTGTCATCAGCGAAAAGTAGAATTTCCACGACACGACTTGCAGCAATGATGTCATTGATATAAATAAGGAAAAGTACCGGACCTAAAATAGATCCTTGTGGTACTCCACAGGACACCGTTTGAAACGATGATATTGTATGATTATATTGAGTACACTGGGTTCTAGACGATAAGTAACTTTGAAACCATTTGTTAGATGTTCCCCTAAACCCATAATGATCTAATTTGTATAGAAGGATGCTGTGGTTGACTGTATCAAATGCTTTTGATAAGTCTAGGAAAGTTGTGATAGAATATTTCTTAGCCTCTCTGGCAGCAACGAATTTATCATGCAGCGACATAACCGCTAAGAATGTGGAATGATTAGCTCGGAATCCATACTGGTTGGCGCAAATTATATTGTACGTTTCTAAGAAGGCGACCATTCTGTTAACTACAAGCTTTTCAATTATCTTGCTCAGACAAGGCAGTACCGATATAGGTCGATAATTTTCGCATATATTAGTTTCACCGTTTTTGAAGAGAGGGGTTACTTTTGCAATCTTAAGTGCTTTCGGAACTACACCCAGACCGAAAGATAAATTTGTAATATGACACAAAGGCTCTATGATGAAATCTAATACCGGTTTAATTAACGATAAACGTAATCCATCAAGTCCGGGTGCACTATTCTTTAGACCATTCGCAACCTCTTTGATCTCAGATGGGGTGCATGGGTCTAACTGGAATTGATCTCGACATGGATCATTTAGAAATTTCTTATAGTCATTCAAAGAGGAAGGAATTTTTGCTTCAAGTTTGGAGGCTACAGAGCTAAAGTGATCATTAAATCCATTAGCAATTTCTATTGGATCAGATTTGTCAATGTTGTTTATTTTAAATACAGGCAGAAGATTTCTTTCGATTCAGGAGATCATTTAATATTTTCCATGTGCCTTTGATATCGTTGTTACATTCATTAAATTTTACTTCAAAATAGTTCTTCTTGGCTAGTTTTAGGGTGTGATTTAACTTATTCCTGTACAATTTATATTCTTTCGTTATTGCGGGATCACTACTTCGTACATGTTGTCTAAAAAGTCTATTTTTTTCACGGATGGAGTTTAAGAGTCCGAAAGTTATCCACGGTTTGCGGATTCTTGTTTTTGGTGACATAGAGGTTACCAACGGGAAGCATTCGTTATACACAAAACTGAACTCTTTACTGAACATATCAAGCGCGTGGTCAACATCAGTATTTTCGTTATTAACGCAATCCAATGTAGTGTGTTTAATCTTTTCATGAAAGAATTGTTTTTGTTCCAGGGTGATTTTTCGTTCGGTGAGAGAAAGTGTGTTGTGGCTGTGGATCAGATATTGATGCTTTATTTATATGAAATACCGGGAAATGGTCAGTCACGTCAGCCAGAAGAATACCAGACATCAGTGAATGTTCATGATAATTTAAGAAAATATTGTCAATCAATGTCGCCGTATGAGATTTTACTCGTGTGGGCTTTGTTATTTTAGGGTAAAAATAGTGAGTTTTCATAATCTCTAAAAAATCCTTTGTTGGACCATGGCGATCAGTTTTAAATAAGTCAATGTTAAAATCGCTCATGATTATGCATTTGTTCTTGTCAGGTTTTAGAGTGGCCATCATAGACTGTAAACTATTGTTGAAATTTTCAAGATTTTTTCCAGGTGGTCGATAAATAATGCCCACAGTGTAAGTTTCGCTATTCAGCTGTATATCAGCGAAAAGAGATTCATACTCACCATCCTTTCGTTGATGGGACAAGTCCTCGCGGATGACACATCGGCTGATATTATCTTTTATATATAATACTAACCCCTCACCCTTCTTGATACACCTAGATGAAACGTAGGGTTGATACCCTGGAATATCATATAAGTTTTCAGTTGATGGATCTAACCAGCTTTCGGAGATGCCGATAACAGAAAAGCTGAATTGTAAATTGCTGCATATGCATAAAATTTCAGTAAAATGTTTACGCAGACTTCTGACATTAAAATGAATTACCGAAAGCGACGAACTCTCATGTATGGCATTATCCTTTACGTAAGAAGAAAATGTATCTTGAATATAATATTTAGAATCTTGATTACTGATATCATTCCAATGTTGCACTTCAAAATGGTTATCATCAGTAACATATGTATTTGTGGCGGCACTGTTCAATTCAAGCGGATTAAAGCACATATTCTCAAAACCTTCAAGATAGGATGTTGTGGCATCTGTATCTGATGATGTATATAGTTCTAACTCGTCTTCGTTATGAAAAGGTAATTCAGAAAGTGGATTTGATGGAACACCCCCTCCCATTGGCAAATTACTCATTGAACATTGTAAAAAGATTGTCAAAACGCCTTTCCATAGAATTTACTAAGTGTATACTAAACTGCTGAGAAGGTCTATTCGTGGAACTTGGAAAATAAATACAGTAAAACATATGTGTTACAGACGAAAAATTAAGAGTCTCCAGGCTAGGAGAAAGTAACACAGGTGTGAAGTCTTTGTGTTCTATTATTGTTCAACAGTAAACAGTATATCCATCTGAATAGTTAGCCATTTTTTTAACAGTGAAAACTAGTCGGTAATTTTTGAACATTGCCACATGCTAACGGTAGAAATATTAAATTATTCATTATTACTAAATTACACAAGTACATGACATGTCATCAAAACTAACTTGGGTGATATGTCGAT
>JAVTVY010042383.1:0-18057 GCA_036873755.1 Hanleya hanleyi
AAGGACTCCATCCGAAAGTGAGGGGGTTTCATCAGGAAGTCCTTGTTCAGCCTGCGCAGATTTATTATCATGCGCATTTCCGGTGTATCCTTCTTTGGCACAAGGAAGACCGAAGAATAGAACCCGGGGGACCGGTCGTGGACCGGAAGTTCTATTACTGCATGCTTCTGGATAAGTTTGTCCACAGATGCCTGTGTTACCAGAAGGTGTGCCTTCCGTATAGGTATACGGGAGGGCTTGGGAGCAGCAGTAAGGGGTGGATCTATAGTAAATTCTAGGGGGTAACCGTATCGAATAGTACGGATTACCCACGGATCCATCCCCAGTTTTTGCCAATTCCGCCAAAATCCTTGAAGTCGTCCCCCGACCGGGAGACTGGATTTCGGCGGGACCGGAAGTTGAGGCAATTCGTGGTCCCGCCATGTCATGAGATTGACATGGCCCGAATCATCACCGGCCCTGCTGCTTTTTGCCACGACCTTTCCCTTTACCTTTATAGTTGGGATTGGTCTGGCCTTGCTGTTGTGGCATGCGACCCGCCGCTTGAGACTTCCCTTTTGGACCGGAAGCGGAAGTAGTCGGCCTAGGTTGCTTGGCTGGTGGACTGGAAGTGTCCGTAGAAATACGTTTTCCTGTCCCCATACCACCCGCTCTAGGCGGAGGATTAGGCTTAGCCTTCTCCACCGTATCCCTTAGAGACGGTATAATGCCATTAAACAACAGCGAAGATGCTGGCGATTGCTCCTTCAAAGTACGAATGACTATATCAGGAGCATGGTTGACGACGGAAGACAAGTAAGCTTGTCGTCTCAGATGAACAACCATCGCAGCATTGAACGCGGCTAAAGCCATTGCATCAGCATTGGCTTTAGCAGCCACGTTCTGAAGATCCGCCAGTAATTGTAGCTCAGGACTACTACTGGCTGCTAACTGCGAACGCGACAACCTGCTCAACACAGTGGATATGGCCGTTAGAAACCAGTCCATGTGAGAGGCTATGGCTACCCCCTGCCGCGCAGCTTCTTCCATAGTAGAAGACTGCTTATCAGTTAGCGGGATCAAGACCTTGGAAGGGACCTTGTTGCCTTTACATATGTCGGCAAGATCAGGTTCCGGTTCCGCGGCCTTAAAGTCATATGCCGAATCATGAATTCCGTACGCTCTAGGCGTGGGCTTCTCCACCGGAAGTGGTGCCGAAGCGGAAGCCGGTCTAAAGAGTGCACGTTTTCCCGTTCTTGTAATACGTTCCTGCATTGTTTTAGGCTGGGCTAAAACCGTATCAAGAACGGAACATAAACCATGAATGGCATCTGACACAGGAAGTGACGACGTCTGCATGGTAGTTGTCGACGGAGCCTCTGCCATAGTATGTAGGCGAGAGGATGTCGGCGGTGGGGGTCGTGACATATTAGGGTACAACTCGTACAGAGCTTCTAGTACCTCTGAATATGAACGTCTCTCCGGATCATGATCACTGTCATTATCCTCAATGGATTGACGTTGCGCGACCCCCTGACGTCTCATCGATGGGTCAGTAGACAAATCAATCGGATCAGACGATACTACCGGAAGCTGTGTCGGAACCGGGGGTGGAACCTGAACAGTACCGGAAGCGGAAGTCAAGAGTCGCCGGAACTGATCTAGTTCAGCTGCCTGTTGTTCCATTCTTTGCAGAATAACAGCAGACAGAGAACCATCAATAACCGGAACTCCCGTATTGATTTGTGGACTATTAGAGACCCGCCTATAAGGGGATGCAATAGGCCTAGCCCACTGCATTTCCGGACGAACCGGAAGTCTCAACCCACCGGGGTTTGTCACAACAGGCCTCCTTATAGTGGGACCGGAAGGACGAAAAGTCCTAACCGGAATCCCGGAGTTAACCATACCGGAACCCGCAGGCGACCGGAATTGGCTGACAGGAAGTTGATAATGAGCCCTATATGGGTTTATGACACCCGCCCCAGAACCATTCTCAGTCATACCCTGTTGTGACTGGAACAATGCCGTATTGTTTCTATTAACACTCTGAGGTATTAAGTGTGAAACTGGCATTGTTCCTGCAGAACAATGACCTCGATCCCCTGCGTTTGTCAACCCAGAGGTGTTCAATTGCAAGGGATTTAATCCTACCCGGCCTTGCGTGATAACTCCCGTGACTGGGGTATTACGTAAGGTCGTGGAGTTTACTCCTGGTAAGACCATGGATACATTGTCTCTATATCCACCAGAGGTATTGTCTGCTGTGCTGAAATTAACTATACCTGGTATTACACCATAGTTATTTACAGCACCACTTACCATGCCTAAGGCTGCCCCTGGAGCAACAGGGAGTATCGAAATTGGTTGACGACCAACAAACGACACCTGGGAATTATTAGATATCGGGGTATTCCCAGCGGGAGTCCCCCCAGTGATATCATTCCCAACAGCACATACGGGCGTACTTACAACGTCACCAGTGTTTATGCCCGGAGTCAAAGTGGTCCTCATCTCGTTCGTCTCGATTTCCATGGGGGACACACTTTCGGGAAGATCTAGTTCCACTGTGACCTCGGCTGACTCTCCCGTATCTTCATCTAGGACGGACCCCATTACTTTTACCTGTTTCTTCCTTTTACCTGTGGACAGATCAGAAACAAAAGTACTAGTGCTTGGCGCAATACCTTTATCTAATAAAGAACGTAAAGGGCCCATCCAAGGACTGCCAATCGATGCAGGCTTCTTCGCCGTCCCATTTTCAATAAAATGGGAGGGCGGAGTCATGATATTAGTCTCCGACATTAAACCAGGGGGAAGGGAACCCGCACGAGACCCGGTCATTAAATCTTGAAATAAATCATCGGGCCATTGTTGACACTCCTGACATCTATGGGTACAATCACAAGCAATATTGCCTCGACACGCAAGACAAACAGAATGTAAGTCGGTCGTTGATTTAGACTTCCCACAGACGGAACAGAACATAGAGGCCATTATTTTATCGACAGATATACACAAGAATACTTCCCAACTTGATCTTTTCGTTGCTTTGTAGACTTGTAGATGATGTTATCACTCGTTGTAAACGTAAAATCCTTCCGTAATACGCTGGAGCTTTACACACGATCTTTACAGTAGCTAGCTAAGTAAAGAAGTGGAGATCTATTGTGATTGAGTGCTGGCGTGGGTGATTAGGCGGGAAATGAACTGTGCTATTGTTTTAATTTCTTCACTTGTTAATCCGTGTTTGCACACGAACGCATATGTCAGTAAGGTCAGTTTCACTGTGTAAAAAATAAAAAGATTCACAGGCAATTTTTTTTTTTTTTTTTTTTCAAGATTGGAGGCAATATTATTTTGACATTATGAAGCAAATACTCATCTACCTGCATAAAGAAGGGGTGAACTTCAAATGTTGAGTTTGATTTTTATTATTACATTTGAAATGCAAGTCAGCACAGCCAGCCAGCATTCAGGAAGTCCCAGATTCTGTTCTCTGGTCTTGAAACAGTGCATTGTTTTATCGATAATACAAGGTCATGGGATAGGACTGTTAAATGGTAATCCACATATCTACAAGCGCAGCAGCATATAGGCTATTATTTTAGGTACAGTTATCCTTGTAATAATTCAATCACAGGAAGTAAAATTTCCCACCATAAAATCTGAGGGGTGATCAAAGTTATTAGAACAGGAAGTTGAATTTCCCACCATAAAATCTGGGGGTGATCAAAGTTATTAGAACAGGAAGTTGAATTTCCCACCATAAAATCAGGGGGTGATCAAAGTTATTAGAACAGGAAGTTGAATTTCCCACCATAAAATCTGGGGGTTGATCAAAGTTATTAGATCAGGAAGTTGAATTTCCCACCATAAAATCAGGGGGTGATCAAAGTTATTACAACAGGAAGTTGAATTTCCCACCATAAAATCAGGGGGTGATCAAAAGTTATTAGAACAGGAAGTTGAATTTCCCACCATAAAATCTGGTGGTGATCAAAGTTATTAGAACAGGAAGTTGAATTTCCCACCATAAAATCTGAGGGGGTGATCAAAGTTATTAGAACAGGAAGTTGAATTTCCCACCATAAAATCAGGGGGTGATCAAAGTTATTAGAACAGGAAGTTGAATTTCCCACCATAAAATCTGAGGGGTGATCAAAGTTATTAGAACAGGAAGTTGAATTTCCCACCATAAAATCTGGGGGTGATCAAAGTTATTAGAACAGGAAGTTGAATTTTATCACCATAAAATCTGGGGGTGATCAAACTTCAAAGAACAGGAAGTTGAATTTCCCACCATAAAATCTGAGGGGTGATCAAAGTTATTAGAACAGGAAGTTGAATTTCCCACCATAAAATCTGGGGGGTGATCAAAGTTATTAGATCAGGAAGTTGAATTTCCCACCATAAAATCTGGGGGATGATCAAAGTTATTAGAACAGGAAGTTGAATTTCCCACCATAAAATCAGGGGGTGAAACAGGAAGTTGAATTTCCCACCATAAAATCTGAGGGGTGATCATAGTTATTAGAACAGGAAGTTGAATTTCCCACCATAAAATCTGGGGGGTGATCAAAGTTATTAGAACAGGAAGTTGAATTTCCCACCATAAAATCTGAGGGGTGATCAAAGTTATTAGAACAGGAAGTTGAATTTCCCACCATAAAATCTGGGGGGTGATCAAAGTTATAAGAACAGGAAGTTGAATTTCTCACCATAAAATCTGGGGGGTGATCAAACTTCAAAGAACAGGAAGTTGAATTTCACACCATAAAATCTGAGGGGTGATCAAAGTTATTAGAACAGGAAGTTGAATTTCCCACCATAAAATCTGGGGGGTGATCAAAGTTATAAGAACAGGAAGTTGAATTTCTCACCATAAAATCTGGGGGGTGATCAAACTTCAAAGAACAGGAAGTTGAATTTCCCACCATAAAATCAGGGGGTGATCAAAGTTATTACAACAGGAAGTTGAATTTCCCACCATAAAATCTGGGGGGTGATCAAAGTTATTAGATCAGGAAGTTGAATTTCCCACCATAAAATCTGGGGGATGATCAAAGTTATTAGAACAAGAAGTTGAATTTCCCACCATAAAATCTGGGGGGTGATCAAAGTTATTAGAACAGGAAGTTGAATTTTCCACCATACAATCTGAGGGGTGATCAAAGTTATTAGAACAGGAAGTTGAATTTCCCACCATGAAATCTGGGGGGTGATCAAAGTTATTAGAACAGAAAGTTGAATTTCCCACCATAAAATCAGCGGGTGATCAAAGTTATTAGAACAGGAAGTTGACAAAAAGGTTCAAACTCATGAAATTACAATTCATTATTTTTTTGTTATTTCAATGCAAATTTATCAGAACCTAATTTGAATTTTGTTGAGTCTGATAGGAGGATTCATTAGTCTGATAGGAGGATTCATTAGTCTGATAGGAGGATTCATTAGTCTGATAGGAGGATTCATTAGTCTGATAGGAGGATTCATTCATCAGAGGAGTTAATGTGATTATTTGACCCAGACTGCTCTAACTTTATGACAAACTGGACTTCAGTTCCATGAAGTGTAACAGGGAGGAGATAGACTGCTCGCCTACATAAGTATATCAGGAGAGCAATGATATAGCTCCCCTGAATTTTATTCAAAACAAACACGGCCATAAGGCATAGTAGTATTGTGGTATTTTACCTCTGCATCTTCCAAGCCACGGAATTCCAGGAATTCTGGGATGATCATATAGAATTTGGTTTCGTATGCAGGTTCTTCGTTGTTCTTGATCTCCACCCGGATCTTCAAGTCTTCTGGACTCCCTATGCTGAAGATTGGAAGTTGCTTTCCTCTGGTGTCCCTAATATAGATGAGGAATTGGAAATATTAACCAGATTCTGCATTCCCTTGATTCTCACCCGAGTCAAAATTTTCTGGCCGGGTGTTTCGCAATGCAAGAATAATTCATAATTTATTCCTGAAGAGTACTGAAACTAGAGGTTCCGCTTTGACCCTTGAGTTGCCGCTCCGGCATGAAGCCTATGCTGGTTGTTTTTTTAAGCAAAAACATACGTCTCCCCCAACCTCCCACCTTGCCTTGAGTGGGCACATAATTTAAGGGCAAGCGCTATAAAATGAATGTAGCAATAAGTATCCTAAACAAAGCTGCGCATCTAAAAATATTAATTACAAAGAGGCGATTTTTATTGTTGCAGTAACCCAGTGAGGAGTCGGGATTTATATAGCAATGAGTGGATTGTCGACATCTACAGCGGCCAATCAATGTGAAATACATGTAATTGTGAAGCATCAACTATTTCGAAACTGATCACATTATAGGAAAGATGCAAAACATACAAGAGCCACACCTGTAGTTTACATGCTGTACCGTATAGAAGTTTCATGCATCTGCCTTCAGTAGTTTCCAAGATATGGAGTGAACAAAAATTGGACAGACAGATAAGCACATTTTGCATGGACCCACGCAAGCACTAGCTCACACCCAAACCTAATTAGATCATAAGGCCATTTCAATGAAGATTCCATCCAAGTTTGGTGAAATTCCGTCGAGTACTTCTCCAGATATCTTGCAGACAAGGTATGTATAGACATGAACAATTAGATGGACGGACGGACGATGGACATGGATAAATGCACACACACACCCAAACCTAATCAAATGAGGGGGCTATCCCAATGAACCTTCCATCCAAGTTTGGTGAAATTCTGTCCAGTAGTTCTTCAGATATCTTGCAGAAAGGGCCTGTATATACATATACATGTACAAGTACATGGACAGACGGACGGATACCGAACATGGACGAACGCACACACAAACCAAAACCTAATCAGATGAGAGGACTATCCCAATAAAGCTTCCATCCAAGTTTGGTGAACTTCCGTCACGTAGTTCTCCAGATATCTTGCAGACAAGGCCTGTATATACATGTACAAGTAGATGAACGGACGGACGGACACCCAACACGGATGAATGCACGCACACATACACCAAAACCTGATCAACTGAGGGGGCTATCCCAATGAAGCTTCCATCCAAGTTTGATGAAATTCCATCCAGTAGTTCTCAAGATATCTTGCAAACAAGGCCTGTATATACATGTACAAGTAGATGGACGGACGGACGGACGGACACTGGACACGGATGAATGCACGCAAACACACCAAAACCTAATCAAATGAGGGGGCTATCCCACTGAAGCTTTCATCCAAGTTTGGTGAAATTCCATCCAGTAGTTCTTAAGATATCTTGCAGACAAGGCCTGTATATACATGTACAAGTAGATGGATGGACGGATGGACACCGGACATGGATGAATGCACGCACACACACCAAAACCTAATCAAATGAGGGGGCTATCCCAATGAAGCTTCCATCCAAGTTTGGTGAAATTCCATCCAGTAGTTCTCAAGATATCTTGCAAACAAGGCAAGGGGACGGACAGACATCCATCCAGACATCCATCCATCCATCCATCCAGACAGACAGGCAGCACAAACACTAGATGTCTCCCATAATTAATAGTCGAAACATAGAATCTTTGAATAAATCCACAGTCCACTTGTCATCAATATTTTCTGACTGGCTGTTTCAAACTTTATCCCTGACTATACATGCACTCTCCTAATGAAGAAAGTTAAATACTGCCGCATAACACTCCTGGCCATAACACTCCTACCACATCAGTCCTACAGCACAATACTCCCACCACATCACTCATATGGTTTAACACTCCTACCGCATCACTCCTGCCGCATAACGCTCCTGCCGCATAACGCTCCCGCTGCATAACACCCCTGCTTCATAACACCCCTATCGCATAACACCCCTACCGCATAACACTCCTACCGCATAAATCTCCTACCGTGTAACACTCCTAGCACATAACACTCTACTGCATAACACTCCTACCGCATAACACTCCTACTGCATAACACTCCTACCGCATAAATCTCCTACCACATAACACTCCTACCGCATAACACTCCTACCGCATAAATCTCCTACCACTTAACACTCCTACCGCATAACACTCCTACCACAGAAATCTCCTACCACTTAACACTTCTACCGCATAACACTCCTACCACAGAAATCTCCTACCACATAACACTCCTACCACATAACACTCCTACCACATAACACTCCACTTTACTGAGCCTCAAACAGGTCACCTCCAGTTTTAATGTATGACAATCATAAGATATTCAGTAGAGAATCAACTGGTGATGAAAACCATCCATATGAAATTTTTTTGTCAACCGGAGTCACAATTTCTGACAATTCAAGTCTTTTCTAGCAAGTCAAGACAGACATTCTGGTAACAGTTGGTCCCTTCATGTAGCTTCTGGAGTTCAGCCTCAAACATAACAATTCTGCCCTGCCAATTATCTTCTGAGCGCAGGCTTATACAATCCCTATGATTCAGATAGCGTGGTTACATTTTACAAGGATATTTGAGTCTGAGAAAGGCACAGCTACAAGGTACGTAGATACTATTAGGCGAGTATGAACTACATCATGAAGTAACAATAACTGAAAACTATTTCTATGAGTATGTTGTAGGCATTCTCATGTGATCAGATTGTTTACTTCCTACTGTCAGATATACCCTCTGATTGCATTGGGGCCAAAACACCAAACATAGCTTTTGTGCACATTGCTCTCGGACAATCAACATGGTCCGTTACTAAATGAACAGGGTGGGCTCAGAGTGTCACAGCTAAACAGAACGCTGTGACTTGTGTTCTTTTCATATGTTCTTGGATATACATGAACTGGACATATTTTTCATCTCTCTCATATGCAGATACTAGCTTCATTTGCTGGAAAAGACTGAACGTGCATGCACACCAAATGTGTCCAGGTTACTCAACACAGGTAATATGAATTTGGAGAAAATCATTCAATAAATTATTGCAAAAGCTAGAATTGGACCTTGATAAGATAGGTCAGTGTCAGCTATTTTCCATATATTTCTGATCAATCATCAGCTAAATACATGATGCGGTGAGTTTAGAATTTCTGACTATAATCCTTCTTGAGATATCTCATTCACAAGGAAAATGGACAGACAGACAGACCATACCTCTCCAGCCAAATTTTGCCAATTTGAGGAACTACAGTTGATATTCAAAGATATATCTGTTGATGATCATATTGATTCACAGTCTTCACAACAATCTGCCCCCTCTGGTTACCTCCCTTTATTGTGATCATACAGAGACAGACAGGCATACAGAGAGACAGACTTACTGTGTGAGAAGAATGAGAACCGATAGTTGGAGGTCGCTGGTACAGTGATCGTCAGTTCCACATTCCTTCACCAGGTCTACCTGTGAAATACACAGTTAATACACATTAGAGTAAAATACACAGTTAATACACATTATACCAATGGAGTTCTCTATAGTATCTTCATCATAAATCAGGCCACCATGTTGTGGCTCTCTGTGCAGAGGTGTTTATCAACCTCTGCATCAGACTGCCATCATTCAGCCAAGGTCAAAGGTCATAGCAACAACAACGGAAGTATATACAGTTTGTCTTAGGATGAATGTACTGAAACGAAAACATCTGTGCTTTCTCCCCAAGATAAAATGACACAAAATCTCATTAATTTGAAAGAGCATCTTTCTTGCAAAAGTATAGCACAGTTTATTGGGCGTCTCGAAACTGCTTTCACGACTTTCACACGTTCAAAACAGGTGTGCCTCGTGGTTCTCCACATGTGGTGATCCTGTTAACTAGACCAAATAAAGAGACTAACCTGAAGGTCATATGGTGCTCTCCGCTCCAGAATAGGAAAATTATTTATATTTGGGAGGGTACTCTCTGCCGTGAGCAGAGGAGCCGTCACCTCTGGTAACTTGTACGTCACACGGAACTGGATTGGCCGGAGTTTGTCGGAGAAAACATTCTGGAAGAGTAAGACAGTGTAAATTCAGGGAGAGAGAGAGAATTAAGGTTTAACATCGCGTTTAGTGTGATTCAGGTTGTAGTTTACAACATGTACTTGCAATAAATGACTAAGCCGATCACGATGTTGTGCTTGTTATATCAGCAAAAGCCGCTAATCACTCTTCTTAATTTTGCCAATATCACTCGCGAATACATCTACTTTCCAGAAGAGTGAGCGGGTGAGCAGGATTTAACATCGCTCTCAACAAGTTTTCAGTCATATCGCAACGACCCAGTCAAGTTATCCTAACAACGGGTCATTCAGTCCTTGATCTATCCTCGTCCTGCTGAGCGCCAAGAGCAGATCATACAAGTTCCATTCTTTAAGTCTTAGGTAGGACTCAACCCAGGATCAAACCTGGCACCTGCGAGCGGGCAGTTTGTCATCTAAGAATCTTCAAACAGGAAACACAGTGTGCAATGCAGCTTGTCTGGTAGCTTTTCCAGGCTCAACAAGGTTGCCTACATGTAGTCACCTATTGTATTTTCCTTACATGACAAATAGGCCCTGCGAGCATGGTACAACAAGGTCACTGAATAATGCCACACAGATGTGATAACAGACGAGCAATCACACATGAGGGCATTATAGTGGACAGACATTTGGGAACTATAGAAAACATGGCGATGCTCATTTATTATATTACTATAAAATTTAACAAGACCAAAGAAGAAATGAAAATATGGAGGGATGGCCGCTAAAGATTGCCCAGAAATGAGCAGAAGATGATCTAAAGCAAGGAACGGTTATAATGTACTATACCAGGAGCTCCCTCTTCTAACATGCATAAAAATAAGGTCAGTCCAACAAAGTAATCCACCTTTACACATTATTGAGAGAACAAAGAAGAGCCTGTCTGTGCAGTGACCAGTGACTTCAGCTACTGGTTTCGTGTCTTCAGTTTCACTTTGCCCTATCTTTTAACCCAGGAGAAAATTTTGAACAGGTGATAGCTGGCATATTTTTATTCCTACCGTAGGCTCTCATTTGAAATTGTCCGGTAATGAGTCAGTGAGTGAGCGAGTCCATTTGAATACTTTCGTCGGCAAAATAAAGATAACCATTGACATTAGAACCTTGATTTTTGGCATGAACGTGCATTAAAAATGAGTGAGCAAGTTTAGATGTGTCTACCTTGAGATAGACAATGTCCGTGTAGCAGGAATCGGTGTTCTTATTGACTGACACCTCCTTCTCTATGTAGTGCTTGTTCTGCGGATCTGTGGGGTTCTTGAAATCCACCCGAGACGTGATCGCACCAATAAACTTTTCTGCTTCGATCTTGTATGTGATCTTAAGAGAGCCCTTAAATCTGTGAGAGAAATATGATGAATCATAGAATTCATTACAATTTCAACAATTTTCTATATATACCGACCACACTTGGGACCAGATTATATCGTCTGTCTTGACAGGGTTCTGGTTTATCAAGGTTCAAAGTACTTTCAATTTAAGTATTAGGATAATGGATACTGTCGGTATTTAGAGGTTGGTCGGTTTACCCAGGTTATCTTAAACTTAATATGGCAATCCATCTGATAATTCAATCACAGGAAGTGAAATTTCCCACCATAAAATCTGGAGGTGATCAAATTTATTAGAAGCTAACAAAATGGTTCAAAATCATGCATATACATATAATCCATTATTTCTTTGTTATTTTGATGATTTTAGAGGGTGATCAAAATATCAGAACCACCGATTGAATTTTGTCCCCAAAATCGGAGTGATTGAATTTTGATAGGGGATTGAACTATTAGAGGCTAAGCAGTGGAATGATCATCCAGAGAACGATAAACCTGTAAACAGTGCGATACAACTCCAAAACGGGGAACGTTCCCAATTTGGGAAACACATTTCCTGAACAGAAAGACTTTCCAAAACAGGGAACATTCCCAAATTGGGAAACATATTTCCTGAACAGGAAATCTTTGGCAAATATGGTTGTTCATTCATCAATTACAAACACCACAAATATTATACTCAAATGTCCTCTAAATAAGCAAGTTTAGTACTGTTTCATTATATAGAATAATTACTGTTTCTTATTATGGTTTCAATTGATCGTTAGCCAACAGTACGGCTGACCAATGTTTCCATTTCAGGAAGTCATCATATTCAGACTGGAATATCTCGGGCTAACAATGGCTAACGGTCAAGACACTGATCATGTGACGGCAGGGTCAAAGTGAGCTAACTTTAATTGTGTGGATGGTCAATGTGCAGAGAAGCGCAGTGACTGAGAAAATTAGGATCCAAATTTCATAATAGCATTATTTGAACAATTGAAACCATAATAAGAAAAAATAATTATTCTGTATTATGAAACAATACTAAAAAAAAAATTTTACAAGTAAATTTTCTGTTATTAAGCTAAAACTTACCTCACTTCCACTCTTTGCATTTCTTGTCTACAGGAAATATCACAGTAAGAATTTAAATGACACAGTTATCTCCCCTGCTAGTCACCTGATTGCATAGCTACCCACAATCCTACTTCCTTCTTGTTCCACTGCGATACATGGTCTGGATGTATCATAGCGGGGAGGTTGGGTGGGCATCACTGGAAGTGAGGTAAGTTTTAGCTTAATAACAGAAAATTTACTTGTAAAATTTTTTTTGTTATTTGCGCTGAAAACTCACCTCACTTCCACTCTTTGCATAGAATGCCACCGTAAGGTAGGTGGGCAAACTGATACAATCCGTGGTAGTGATAAATGCCATACATAGTGACTAGTTCAAATTAGAAATCATAGATCTTCTACCTCACAGAGGATCCATGAAATCATACAACAGTAATAACCTGTATGCCTATGGTACACAGGGAACCTCTGTTGCTACTCTGACTTCAAGGCTGAGATGCAATATACGCCCCCCTCCTTTTTTTCGAAAGGGGCCGAGAGAAAAAATGCACTCACCCGCAAGCAGGGTTACAACTGTACGCCCGGACTTTTGTAGCTATATTGCTGGCCTCGGTCCCCCTGACACCTGCTGTGCGGTCACAAGTGGGCCGATAGAATAGAGGTCGTTACATGCCAACGTCATGTCCCGGAGATAGTAGGAGGCAAATGTCGTGTTTGACCTCCAGTAGCACGCCCTCATAATGTCCGTCACCGATCTGTTGGTCCATAGAGGCCATGATGCCGCTAATGCCCTAATCTCGTGACCCGAAACGTTTACAAGCGCGGCTTGCCTATCAGTAGCCGTGGAGTACACTAGCCGAATCGTATTTTTGAGCCAACTCGAGATAGTGTTTTTACTTATTTCTTGTTTGGCTTTGGGATCGAAAGGGATAAACAAACGCCTCCTTCCCGCTCTGATCTCCTCTGTACGATTCAGGTAACACGCAAGAGCCCGAACCGGACACATTAACATGTCTGATTCAAGACCGGACGAAAGGAAATCAGATAAAGCTGGAATTGTGAACTCTCGAGATATGGAATCGTAGAGGGCTTGATTCTTGGCCACAAACTCAGGAACCGTTGTGAGAACTACCTTGCTCCAGTTCCTAGAGTGTCTGATGTTCCTTCTATCGAGCGCATGCAGCTCTGACACCCTAGCTGCTGAAGCAAGAGCCAACAAAAACGAAGTTTTGTATGATAAATATTTTAGCTCAATAGCTTCTATTGGCTCGAAAGGTGGCTTTCCCAATTGCCGAAGTACTAAGGCTAAGTCCCACTTAGGTAATTTCGGAATAGCCGACTGACCAGTTATCTTGTATGACTTGATTAGTGCAGATAAGTTTGGATCAGTCGAGGGATTAATCCCAGTACCCAGTAGAATAGGTTGAGCAATGGCCGCCCTATAACCTTCTACCGTAGCAGGCACCAGGCCCCTATCCCTGAACAGGTACAATAGAAACTCTGCTATCTCAGGGATAGTTGCGCAGGATGGATTAATATCCCTCTCTCCACACCAAAGATCAAAGATTGCCCACTTTGAGTTGTATACAGCGGAAGAGGACGGTCGAATAGATTGTGCCATTCGGCGCCCAACCTCCGCTGAAAATCCCGCCTGAGCGAAGTGCTGCTTGAGCACTTGCACACGTGGTAGTGGAACAGTCCTGGTTGGCTGTGGAACGTCGACGTTCCGGGCTGGCGCAGTAGATTGTGCCATACTGGAAGCTGTCTTGGTACATCTACCAGAAGATCCAATAGTTCCGGGAACCACGGCCTTGCTGGCCACCACGGAACAATCAGGTAAACGACACACATGTGTTCGCGGATCTTCTGAAGTATCTTCGCTAGGATAGCTGGAGGAGGGAACGCATATGCTACCATCCTTGACCAGTCCTGCGATAGTGCGTCCACTGCATATGCCGACGGATCCGGAACCGGCGACATGAACAGGGGCAGTAGATTGTTGCGCCGAGTGGCGAACAGATCTATGTGTGGCATCTCCCAGACATGAGCTATTAGTTTTAGTATGTCTGGGTGAAGTTGCCACTCCGTGGGAATTATCTGATTCCGTCGAGAAAGCGAATCCGCTAAGACGTTCAGTACCCCCGGGATGTGCCTGGCCAACACCGATATGTTGTTGTCCCAACACAGACCGAAAAAGATTTCCGCTTGGCTTTGTAATTGCGGAGATCTCGTTCCCCCCTGCTTGTTGATATAGGACACGACTGATGTGTTGTCCGTCGCAACTAGCAGGTTCTTGTCGGTCAATACGCTCACCCACGTGCGGATGGCATGTGTCACTGCCATAAACTCCAACACGTTTATATGGTACGAGCGTTCCTCGATTGTCCATAACCCGGATGTCGACCTGGACTCGAGGTGGGCTTCCCATCCTTCCATAGATGCGTCCGTGAACAGGTGATGTGACGGACGAAACGGAAGTAGGGACACACCTGGCATAACGTTGAGTGGATCCAGCCACCATTGGAGGCATTGTTTGACTAGCGGTGTTACAGGTATCCACGGATTCAACTGCCTTTCGACCCATTGATGATTGAAGTAAATCATTAAGGGACGAAGCTGCAACCGCCCTCTTGGTGTTACGGCCTGTGTTGACGTCAAGAGGCCGATTATCGCAGCAAAGTGTAAAGCCCTGGCCTGAGATAACTTGAGGAACTGAGGTATCTTCGTCGTTATCTTTAGCCGTCGATCTTCTGGGGGTTTGGCGAGAGCTCGTAGCGTATCGTATTCCACCCCCAGAAATTTGCGCCTTTGTGAAGGAATCAGCTCTGATTTCTCTTCGTGTGGGATGTATCCCAGAGAAGTCAACATCCTTAAGACAAACTGTGTGTCTAGGATTAACTGCTCCTTGCAGGCATTCCTTAGCAGGGAGTCGTCGATATAAAAGTGGTACTTTATACCTAGACTGTGCAGGAATTGTGCCACTGGTGTAAACACTCGTGAAAACACCCAAGGGGAAGTGGACAGGCCGAACGGAAGCACTTGAATTTGGAAGCGTCGTTTGCCGACCATGAATCTCAAGTACTTCCTGTCCCCCAGATGTATCGGGATATGCAGGTATGCATCCCTTAAATCCAGAGAAGTCAGCCATTCCCCTTGTCCGAGTACCGACCGGATAGACCGGAAGGACTCCATGCGGAAGTGTGGCGGCGGAGTGAGGTAGTCCTTGTTGAGGCGCTTTAGGTTTATAACCATGCGCATCTCGGACGTGTCTTTCTTGGGGACCAGAAAGACCGGCGAATAGAACCCGGGTGACGTGTCCGAAACCAGAAGCTCTATTACAGCTGCCTTCTCTATCAGCTTGTCCACAGAGGACTGTATCGCTGATAGATGACCCGTTCGTAATGGTATACGAGACGGAAGGGGATGAGCAGTCAAGGGAGGAAGCGTGTCGAACAATAGGCGATAGCCGTATCTGATCGTTCGAATGACCCACGCTTCCGTCCCGATCCTTATCCAGTTCCTCCAAACAACTGCAGCCTTCCCCCTACCGGAAGGTCTAGTTGCTGGGGAACTGGAAACGTTATGTCTCGGTGTTCCCGCCATACCGGAAGCCACCCGGTACGGCCCGAGACATCAGGAATCCTTCTTTGACTGCTTAGATTTCCCCTTACCCTGCTTCTTATGGCCATAGGTCGATACTCTTGGCTCTAAAGAAGCAGGCGCTTGGTTATGCTGCTGGCCGGAAGCACCCTTATTAGCCTTGGAACTAGGCGGGTTCTTCTTAGCCTTCTTCGCCTTTGGACCCGACCCGGAAGCCATAGGTCTTTTAGACGAAGCACCGGAAGCAACTGACCTGTCATGCTCTATACGATCCATTTCAGGTCGAACTTCGGCAACAGCATCACCAAACAGTAAAGAAGGAGCCATAGATGTCTCTAGTAGACTCCTCTTTACAGCTTCCGGTGTGTAACTATGCATAAAAGGAATGAAGGCCTTTCTCCTTAAATACACTAGCATAGAAGATAGGTAGGCATTGTGTACCAGTAAATCTTCTACAGCACCGGAAGCAAGCTTCTGGTAGTCAAGAACGAGGTTTATACCCTCCTGTAACTGTTCTTGACTCTCCGCGCCCGACAGCGAAAATAAACCATCCTTTATGGCTTTAAGAAACCAGTCGAGGTGATTCGTAATCGCCACTCCTTGTCGAGCAGTTTCCTCAAGTACTGCGGCCTGTTTGTTCGTGCAAGGAACATCCGGATTACTAGGCACTTTAGTATTGCTAGAGCATAAATACTGAAAGTCGCCGTTCACCTCTGCAGACCGGAAGCTAAACGGTGAGTTATGCACGCCGTAACTTCGTGTGTTTGGCTTCTGTACTGGGAACGGACCAGAAGATCCTGCAGGGCGGAAGCGAGCTTTTGGTCTCAACCTTATAGCACGTTCCTCCTGCGTAGTGGGTTCTGCTAACGTTCTATGGAATAAATGGCAGATAGAATGAATAGCAGTTGAGGCCGGAAGCGTGGTAGCCGACCTCGTAACCCGGTTTGACTCTCCTGATTCAGTTTCAATATCCCCCGCATGTGGGACCGGAAGCTGCATATCAGGAATTAAGTCATAGATGCCGAAAATAAGTTCATAATATTTCCTAGCATCCGGATCAGTATTGGTAGGTTCATTCAATTCAGATCTACCGTACTGGTCCCTATCCACTTCCATAGCTTCCGGGGCTTCCTGCCAGGAGGGAGTATTGGAAGGGATAGTTCTCGACAAATTAGCTTCCGGTTTCCTAGACTGTTCAGTCAAAACCGGAAGCAGTGGCGTACTACTTCGGAATTGACTGGTCATCATCTCTCTCAATTCCTTCATTTCCTCACGTTGCTGTTCCATACCGCGCAGTATGGCAGCCAAAGTGGGATCAGTCACTTGAGAGTGGACCGGAAGCAAGGCCTGACGAGGTGTGTTCACACCCAAGGACCCTCCAGCTGGACGTGAGCACGGCCACTGTAAAGGTCGGTGAACGGGCATACGAGGTCGTAAACCGGAAGCACGTATAGGAGGACGCATCATACGATAAATTCCCGGTCCCGTACCTCGAACACCACCGGAAGCAGATATCTGACCTAAGCCACGCAAGGGCGAAGGTAGACCAGCAACCGGATGCCGCATAATTTGAACTGGTCTGATTGAGGGTTCTTGATAACGCAACTCAGACACAGGCAAAAAATTTGACATATTATGGTTACCTGGATACATACCATACTGCCGTTGTTGCGGGAACCTTAATCTCTGGTGGCCCAGAAGGCTCGTAGACACAAACGTCTCGGCAAGGGAACGAGGAAGGCCACCAGAGTAACCGGAAGCAGGTTGAGAAAAATCAGACAAACCGGAAGCAGCAGTTAAAGGCGTAACTGAGCGACCGGGAAGTCCAGGCCTCGACAGCGTCGAGGAAGGTATTTTCCCAACCCCGGACCCAAATGAAAATTTAACATTAGGCTCCTCACTGGTGCTGCCCAAGTTTTCATAATCATAAGTTGACTCCGATCGTGCGATCGGAGTCCCCTGACTTTCCCACGCTAAGCCTGGGTCCGTCACCGATTTCCCTTCATCGTCACATCCAGGCGTCCGCTCAATAGGAATCTCCACTTCCACAGTCGTCGTAGTACCAGATTCCATATCTTCGATTACTCCTTCCACTTGTACCAACCGGGTCGATCCCTTACCTGATTGACCCTTCACCT
>JAVTVY010042384.1:0-193966 GCA_036873755.1 Hanleya hanleyi
GGGCTTAACCCAGCCCAAGTGAAAATAACCCTCTTTCAAGTATGATTGTCTTTTTCTCTCTGGAATTGAGAAACCGACACATTAAAAAACTATATTTTTCTTATGTGCTTAGTTTTGGGTTCACAATATCATGCAAAATTTGTACACCTCCCGGGTTGGTCTCTTAGTTTGTTCACATCTGTGGACATTGGGACGTGATTACTTGAACTACAGATAGTCTAGATGAAGTTAAAATGAGACTTTGGTCATCAGTCAAATATATTTGTCTTTTTAACTCTACAAATGATTGATAACAGCATCATTCCAGAAAATATTCTCCAAGGACACCATGAAAAAGGCCGTCAACAGTACATTAATTATATAGCATATGGTCCCAGTGTACATACTGTTCAAGTTTCGCTGTATCTATACTTATTAAAGAAATAGACCAACACTTCATGCTTTACAAGTCTTTGGGTGCCTAGCATTCTTGCTACCCGCATAATTTTATTTATTCCAAAGGAACATGTGGAGAATATTTTCCACAAACCTAACTACAAGGGCTCATTTCCACCTTTCGCGGGTGATCCTATCTTGAAACGGCTGAGGTAGGTCACGTGATCGCCAATCCTAAAGAATGTTGGTAGATGGCACAACCTGTTAGTCTTTAGTTGAGGACATACACGCTTGCTCTCAGTGAAAGCGCCTGTTCTTTTGTTGGTGCTAAAATCTTATGTCCACAAATGTGGACGCAGGGATCCTAGAGGATATTGTATATCTGGACATCCCACTGCCATTTATGTTGCAGAACTGGACCTAAATGTCTATGTGACTCCGAGAAAGGTAATAACGTGTCGATAAAGATGATTTCATGATCATTAGGTATTATTTTTTTGTACTGAAAACTGGGACCGTATTTTTGTGGATTAACTTGGAGACGCCATTGCTTTGACCAGCTGGTTGTAGTGTTTTTATCGAGAAGCATTAAACTCATTTTGTTCCGGTAACAATCCGAATTCATTGAAACTACAGCGCCCCCCTTATCGGCTTCCTTAATAATGATATAGGTATTGTTTTGTAAGTTGGAGTGCTTTTCGGTGTTTGTGGTCTAGAGTCGGTTTTGATATATAATTCTCCATACCAATTCTTTAGCTAGGCTGTCCAACAAACGATTTTAATATATGTCAATTCCTTTTGCTGGTTGCTTGTGAGACTTGTTAATCTAATGTAAGTATTGGGTCGGTACTTCATGCTTTCCTGTGGAGTTATATGGTTGCTTCAGCCGACAGATTTCGTAAAATCTTCTCATCATCTTATATTTTATTGTAGCCTGGTTTGGTTTAACTGTAGTAAGACAGATTCCAAGAAGATGGAGAAAATTCAAGAACGTGGACTACGCCTTGTATACAATGACTACATATCAACATATGCTGAATTGTTGGTTAAATCTAAGTTACCATCGTTAGTTATTTTGCGTCAGCAGCTTTTGGTGACGGAAGTCTATAAAGCCATAAATAGGATTAGCCCTAAATACATCCAGGAACTGTTTAGTGTGAAGACAGAAAATACAACCTGAGAAGAAACAAACAGTTGGACATTTCACTTTGCAAAATAACTAAACAGGGCCTAATGTCCATCCGGTATCAGGGAGCGAAAGTCTGGAATGCTTTACCGCAGCATATTCAATGTGCGGAAAGCCTCCCAATATTCAAAAAGTTTGTGCTGAGTTGGCAAGGACTGGAGTGAATATATATAAATATGCATCACATATTCCATTCATTCATTCATTTTTATTTGTATATTCGTATAATGTATATATTTCCCTGTTTTTACATGTTATTTGTACTTTTACTCTGTTATTTGTGTCGGTGATAATAGCTCCTGTGTGAGCTAATGTTCCTGATTTTGTAAACCGACGTTAAATAAACTATCTTATCTTATCTTATTTTACCTCTTTTAAATACATATCTCACCAATTTGCCACTCCCCAAAGTGTGCAAGGAAATATCTACAATAGGCAAATCTGAACACAAAAATAATCCAGAGATCTAGCTGTTCAAATGTTTTTTACAATACGCTGTCTTAGAGTATGTACAAAAAGACTACGATACATACCTCATACACCTTGGTACAGGCATGGTATACCATGGTCAGTCAATTGGTAATATCGTTGTACAATGTCCCAATATACCATCCTACTTTCAGGCCGCCCTTGTCGCGTACCAATGCCAATTTAAAGCACAGCTGTAACTGTAAAATTATATGCACATACTCTTATATCATTTGTATATAACATCAAGCTTATATGCACACACTCTTATATTATTGGTATATAACATCAAGCTTATATGCACACACTTTCTTATATTACTTGCATATAACATCAAGTCTTATTTGCATACACTCTCCTAGTGTCTGTACATATATGTAAATATCATTCCACTGCATAACGTTACATCTCCTTAGACATTCTGTCTAAGCCACGCGGTATAACGTTACATCTCCTTAGACATTCTGTCTAAGCCACGCGGTTCTACGCTATTATCTGTAATCGCGTATACTATTTGTGCAGAATATACCATAATAGACCTTTACATCAGCGTCAGTCATCCTTGTAGGGTTGTGATCATCTCTTCGATCCCGGATCTGTACTAGTGAAGGGGCTAACTACGGTGACGGCCAGAATGCCAGTGGGCAATCCCGGTTATTGATTCGTTTTCTCGTAAACACCACGACTGGTCCTGCTCGTACACGTTACATTTCTTATAATGTTTTCGAATTATACTACTGAATTTTGATGTAACTATACACTCGGCGTTACTCACCAAGTCGTTAGATGTCCGAGTCTGAAATCAGTAATTATTGTTAAGCTCCGGTGTGGAAGCAACCGTAGTCCGCCAGATATGAGGGTCCGGGGACCATGGTATCTGGATCTTGGTGCCCGAAGGTCACCCAGATCCAGATACGAAAGTCCTCCCTCGGAAACAGTTGTCCCCCTATCAGCAGAAACCATGGTCCTGATATCGTTGGTGTCCGGGTCACTGAAATCTAGACAGGAATGTCCCTTCTCATATATATATAGGGCCCGGACCATGGCATCTGGCGGACTATTGGCGCTTCCACAGCTGTGGAAGTCCTCAGAGTCCGGCATTCCTCAGAGTCCGGTTGACCTATATATGAAACTAAAGGAATAGTAAAGACTAGAAATTCTGAACAGAGTTTCGGCCAGCAAATCGGTGGTGCAGTGGGTAAAGGCATAGACGGTGGACAGTACAGCAGAAGGTAAGATTGTGGGTTCGATTCTGGTCGGGGTCAGTTGAAAGTGTTTAATTTTCTGCATTTCTCATGCACAGCTTTTAGTCCATGAGCTAGGACCCGAAATTTGACTTATTGGTACCATCTTGAGGGGCAAAGCTTCATGATGTTTTTCTTATCACGTGATACCTTATCACAAAAAACCTTGCTGGCCATGTCAGAATGGCAGCTAAGTATCAAAAAGTGGGTCAATCCAAGATGGCGTCCCAAAAGCTACGAAAAGCCATGAGGATCAAAGAAAGATCTCTTGGTCAAGCTACAGGTCTTTCTTTCTGTTCTATTCCTGTCCAATTTTACACAATGGCTGATCTAATATAGTGAAGCAGATCATGTGCTGTATGGTGTGGCAACATAGTCTGAATAATATGGCAACCAATGAACGGTAACCCTACCTGACCAAGGCGGGAAATCATGGGCACTTTTTAAAAGTTTCCAAGCTATTTCGGTATAGAAGACAGCTAGCAAGCTCAAACTTCCTGACTGAATAGTTTATGCCTGACTGAATAGTTTAGGCCATGTTTAGGCTAATTGCAGTATTCTAGGCGCAAATGTTCATGGGAAAATTCAACATGGCGGCCGCATGGTGTCCTCAGAAAATCACATCTTTTGCCCAAGTTATTTTGGCTGAAAGCTCACGAAAGTAATTTATTTTGCCAAAGCTGAATAGTATCTATCATTTTTATTAGTTTTTGCAGTTCTTTAGGAAGAAATATGAAAATAAAAACCAAATTAAAGACCATAATTACCTTCCAAGATCGTGATGCCATCGTGATTCCATCATGAGGGCCATCTTGAATTTCTTGACATTATTTGGTAGAGCTCGACCGAAATATATAGTTTGGATAGTAACATCATGTGTACTCACCGAATATTTGGCAGAATAAAGTCCCTTCAACACACCCCTCCCACCACCACCACCTTCCCCGCATACAACCCTACACATGTTTGGTATCCTCCAAATCGAGCATGATAGAATTAAGAGGGAAACAAGCAGTTCTGCAACGAGTCTTTCATCTTCATCAAGTAGCTACAAAATGAAGAGTTCGCACGAGTCATTGTAGTTCACTGTACAACTAATTTTGGTTGTCATCACAATCATCATCGTCAGACGTATCATCATCTTGATCTTGTTGGAAGTACTCATCAGCCATGTTGTCACAGGTCTGTAACTTACATGTGACCGTGCATTTCAGGCCATTTGCCAGGCATTGACAATCAGGTAGCTTGCAAACTTTGGTGCATTTGCAAGAATTTACTGGGACTGCTGACATCAGTGCAAGACATCACGCAATGTGGTCGTTTACAGATACAGCCACTACAGTCCCTCCGTCAGCCGTACCTCTGGAGCAAGCCATCAACTCATCGGTTCCGTTGGCCGGTCCACACGACGGGTCCCACGCTTGGACACCGGGACACTGCCGTCCAATCGACGGGTTCCACTCATGGACACCGGAACACTCAATTCCAGAGATGGTCTCGTGAGCTTCGACAACTCGACAGTCATCTTTCACACAAGCAAAGGGGGGGGGGGGCGAGGAGTCCGGATCGTGGCTAGAATTCCAGGAAACCAAGACCTTACTCCACTGGACACAACCCACAATGCCAAAGACGGACCGCCACACCAGGATGACGGACAGCGTACAGCCTGTCGCTCTTATCCCGTCCAGACAAGATCATCCAGACGAAGTGGCGCCCCAAAGAGAGGTATTCCAACAGATTCCATCGTCGGGGATAACCTCTGAGAGACCTGTTTGCGACAAGAGCCAAGGCAGAACTACAACTGTTCGTCAACTTCATCATAGATCTGCAAATCCTGGCCATCGACGCCTCATTGATCAAGTGGGACAACTCTCTGGCTTATGCCTTCCTGCTAATCGCCACGATACAGGAAGTTCCTCTAAAGATCACACAGCATGACTGCCTCATAATTCTCATCGTACCACTGTGGCTGCATCGCAGTTCAGCGAGATTACCTCACAGAAGTAGCTTTCATCTATAACAGTTACGGAAACTACGGTATCAGCTAACCGATCTTTCACACCCCAACTGCACCAGCCGAAGTGGTCTTATTTCAAGTGTCAGTCTCGAGAAATCCATCCCGTTGCTGTCTCTACTTCGATAGTAACAGATTTCTACTCCATCTACATCTGGAAAGAAGTCTCAGACCAGTACCAGTGAAGTTTACAGATCAGCCCTAGTCAAGGTGTTACGCCCGTTCACGAGTGTGAACATCAGCTAGAGCCATCGAAAGATATAGATCCACCCTAGCCAAGGTGCTACGCTTGTCCACGAGGGTAAACATCAGCCAGACCGGCAGCATTTCTGCACTACTCCGAGCTATCGCATTACAGCCTCGACAAACTCAAACAGGTGGAACATTTGCGGTCGTCCTGAGACCGTTATTTAGGTTTCTACAGTCAGGTTCAGTGCAAAACACTATCTCACAGCCTTTCTTACAGTCTTGACCTTAGGAACATGGATATCTGAACGGCACGCTTGGAGAGAAAGTCCCACACCGGAGCGGAGGGTTGGTCCAGAACATTCTTCCGCCCGGTCCCGGAATTCATACAAGGAATGAGCCTAATCGTTTTGGCCTTTGTGAACAAGACCTATACTATATACCGATTCCGGCACTTTCGGACTTCGCCAATGGATTGGAAAATGAGCTCCTTCTCTATCCACAGAGCCATCCGCCATTATCTACTTTGCACACATGCAGCAATCGGATTCAAACGCCTATTATATCTATGACATCCGATGTTACCAAGTATATGATAGCACCCTGGCTGAAGACGATTCACGAGATGTATCAACTTGCAATGGATGCCCCTTCTCTACTAGCATCAGTATCTTCGCACGATTTCCTGGCACATGTGAAGAAACCTATCGTCAATCCTGCGCAGGCACAACCAACTCGACTTTTGCCAGCTTCTATTTCCAGACTGACACGGCGACATTACTGGGACCTGTAGTAGCTGCCCAGCGAATAGTCCACTAGTTCTCTCATAGACGGGGAGGGGGGGGGGGGGACCAACAACACCACAGTCAAGACCAGCAAGCAAATCCCCATCTTTCGAATTCGCATATCCAAGCCGAACACTACACGTGTTGCCTTGGCTGAACACGACACATAATTATTTGATCAGAATACGGGATTGGTGATGTCATCGCTCTATAAATATGCCGTGTTCCATATTAGGAGAGGTGCAAAGTATGACCTCTTAAATATTCAAATTTGATTGGCTACTCGGAAGACATTAGCATCAATACAACCGCCACTTGCCATATATGGAAATCACATGGGCAGACATCAAAGAAAATCCTCGCTGCACGATGTTGGCAAGCTCCTATCTTGATTGGCTCTATGACATCGCGTGCGTTTCTCGGTTTGAACAATTTACTCTATTCAGTATGTCAAGGTAAATGACTGAACATTAGTGTAGCATTTAACTTGAAATGTGAAGCTGGCAAGTCCCAAGCCTGAGGTAAGTATCGCTAACAGCCATGCCGGAGGCGGAGGGATTTCACAGAGCGGTCAAGACGGTTACAACAACATGATCTACTGGTTCCCCACTAGTCGGCCGGGTTCGGTGTTTACATACCCCCCTTCTTCGCCGTCATATTGGTTGCTCTTTGACATCCCTACGCTTTTCTCACGACAGGGGAAATCCCTAAGCGTATTTTCAGGTTACCAGATCTAGATCATCACAGGTGGCTTATGCTGCATCTCGAGCCGGGAACTACAAGTTCGGCGTCCCAACCACCACTGTTGGGAGTGATAGCAGGTGTAGATTTGAACCACAAATATAAGACATTTATAAACAATGTTCAATAGTTTTATCGAATCAAACCTGCTATCACATGAATGTGCCCATCTCGACCTTCCCTCACGCTGCGACCTTGTCATACCATGTCTCGTGTTGCAGAGGGAAAAGGAGAACGAGCTCGAGTACGCATGTGCGGACAGCGCCACCTGGTGAATCAAGGGGAACTTTTATCTGCAAATGGGATCTCCAAAGGAGGAATATGAGTAAATTTGCAAAACAATTGAGACACACCAATATTTTCAATTTGAAAACAATCAGTGAAAACAATCAGTGAAAATTAGGTCGATTACATATAGCCGCTTGTGGATTATGGCAACTATTTGACGCCATCTTGGACTGACCCACTTTGTGCCACTAAGCTGCCGACCGGACATGGCCAGCATGATTTTTTGTACTCTAGATATATAACCTAATATGAAAATCAACATGACGTTTTGCCCCTCAAGATGGTACCAATAAGTGGTCTAGCTCATGGACTAAAAGCTGAAAATCGCTCAGCTGGCAATTCTAACTGACGTTACCGGAGGAGCCGAGTGAGTTTTCGTATGTTTTAAACTATCTTTTTGCGAGAAATGCCTCTATATTATGACTTGAGAGGGTTTAGATATACCAAAACTTGACAAAAAAAAGCTAAAATCGTTAAAGTTAAATGCTTTCAAATTATTGTATTATTTAAAGCATATCTACATGTTTTTTAATAAGTCTGTATTTGACGACTGAGTACTTTTTTGTGACGTTGATACCACTTGATAATCTTCACAGTAACTCTCATGTTATGTGTCCCCAAATATGTAGTTTTTTGAGCACTCATTATCTGTAGACATAGACACAGTCTGAACCTTACAGCGCTGTTCCATGGTATTTCTCACCCAAACAGTGTGCGTTTCTGGAATATAACAGATAAGCTCCAGTATTTACCCGTGATTGTCGTGCTGTGTATCTCCACGATCGCTGACAGCTGAGATGCTTCCCAGTAGCCAAAGATAAAACATAATCGTATTTATTTATTATAAGAAATAAATAATTTTGAATAAAACAAATAAAATAGAACTTTAATAGTGCTTTTCTTGCGTTATGTATCGTGAACCTTCACTGATGAGGCAAACGGAAGTTTTTTCCTTATTCTCAAAAAAATGATGGATCTAATGAGGTAACGTATGGTAACGTATCGTACCGTGTGGATACTTAGGTGTTTAATTTCCACATGAACAGCTGCACTAAAAGCGTGGCTGGGATGCTAATTAAGGCTACGTCCGAGACTCAACCGTATTCTCGGATCTGAATGTTAGGTGCCGAGAGATGCTTTCCTGTAGAGTCTTATGATTGCTTTTTAGTCGACAGACGTCTTCAATTGTTCACGCCTCTTACATATCGCTCCAATTTATTACCTGTACATGGTGGACAGGTTTACCCCATGTTGAGACGTTTACTCCATCAGACGTCCACGATGCGCATTCATCAACATCAGATGAGTTGTTTGAGCTGTTCGGTCATCATAGCTCCCAAGCTAGCGTATCTACTTCCGCTTAAGCCGGTGCTAGGGGCCGTGTGGATAATTCGTTGCCTCCATAATGAACAGCTGCAATAGAAGGAATGGCTGAGATACCAGGGCTACGTCCGAGAATCAACCGTGTTCTCGGGTCTGAATGTTAGGTGCCGAAGGATGCTTTCGTGTAGAGTCATATGGTTGCTTTTTAGTCGCCAGACGTCGTCAGTTTTTCCCACCTCTTGCATATCGCTCTAATTTATTACCTGTATATGGTGGGATCCTGCTGGTGGACTATTAGTCCCCGAGGCCCGCCCTTTGTACATGTCACTCGGCAAATACATTTAGGTTTATTGTTTTGGTGGGAAATTTAAGCCGTACGACGTCGGGCATTACAAGTTAGTTTTTCTGCGTATTCTTGCATTGGCCTGGTTTACCCCAAGTTGGGGCGTTTTCTCCTTCAGATGTCCGCGATGCTCATTCATTGACATCAGATGAGTTGTTTGAGCTGATTGGTCATCACAGCTCCCGAGATAGCGTATCTAGTTCCGCTCAAGCCAGTGCTAGGGGTCGTGTAGATACTTCGTTACCTCCACATGAACAGCTGCATTAAAAGCGTGGCTGGGATACTATGGCTACGAGAACCAACCGTATTCTCGGGTCTGGACGTTATGTGCTGAGGTATGCATTCCTTAGAATCATATGGTTGCTTTTTAGTCCCCAGACGTCGCCAGCCGTTTTCTCGGGTCTGAAGGTTATGTGCCGAGGTTTTGCATTCCTGTAGAGTCATATGGTTGCTTTTCAGTCGCCAGACGTCCTCAATTCTTTCCATCTCTTGCATATCGCTCCAATTTATTATCTGTATATGAAGGCATTCTGCCGAGGACTGTTAGTCCCCGAAGCCCGCCCTCTGTACATGTCACTCGACAAATATATGTAGGTTGATTGTTTTGGTGTGAAATTTAAGCTGTACGACGTCGGGCTTCTTCAAACGTCCACGATGCTCATCCACTAACATCAGATGAGTTGTTTGAGCTGATCGGTCATCACCGCTCCCGAGCTAGCGTATCTAATTCCGATTAAGCCGGTGCTAGTCGCGGTGTGGACACCTCGTTGTCTCCACATGAACCGCTGCAATAAAAGCGTGGCTGAGATACTAAGGCTACGAGAACCAACCGTATTCTTGGGTTTGAATGCTAGGTGCCCAGGGATGCTTACCTGTCATATGGTTGCTTTTAGTCGACAGACGTCTTCAATTGTTCACGCCTCTTGCATATCGCTCCAATGTATTACCTGTGTATGGTGGGATTCTGTTGTTGGACTGTTAGTCCCCGAGGCTCGCCCTCTGTACATGTCACTCGACGAATATATTTAGGTTTATTATTTTGGTGGAAAATTTAAGCCGTACGATGTCGTGCATTACAGGCTAGCTTTTCAGAGTATTCTTGTATTTGCCAGGTTTGCCCCATGTTGAGCCGTTTACTCCATCAGACGTCCACGATGCTCATCTAGTAACATCAGATGAGTTGTTTGAGCTGATCGGTCATCATAGCGGTTATTATTAGATTAGACGCAAGACGCCGTCATTTTTTTCCTTTTCTTGCACATCGTGCCAATTCCTAATTACGGATTGTGAACATCTGAACAAAATATGATTCATATAGTTTTTAATTTTGGTTACTTTGTTGCGGGTATTGTATATCTGCCTGTAGCGTGTTGACATTCAATCATCTCATATAGTACGCTGTGTCTTATAAAATAACGCTTATCTGACAGTTGCCGATGAAAGGAAGCCATTTTAGAAATCATTGGTTGTACATGATCGGTTTACAATAGACCAGATCTCATAAATGCCAAGTTATTATGACACACTGAGAAATAACTTTAGCCGCGAGGTCATCCAGATTGTTCAACGAATCCGAAGATGGACCAGTCCAAGTGCGCAGATGCAGTAAGCCAATGTCACCAAATCATTATATATTCCCCGACGAGGAACTGAACGTGAAAGGAGGTGTTCGCTTCAGATGGACTTTTTTCCTCTTTAGTGGCTGCTCTATTGTCTCGCTTCGAGTCGGCCGGTAAATTGTGACGTAATGCTCAGGCATTCCCCAAATCCTTGTCAGACAGGCGAGGCCCGTCTAATGGGAATTTCTGGTTCATAATCTCATACAGTTGACCATTAATATTTTCATGAACGAAAACTGTCAACTCTCTGCCAAAAGTTCAGGGAACAATAATTAAGGAATTAGCTGCAAAAAAAGCCTATTGGCACATGCATAATCACTTGGGAAAGCAAGCGTCACGACTTGTTGAGGGTCATTTGCTTAAATAATAAAACGAGAAATCGTTAAAGTTGCAAAACTGTAAACATCTACATTAGCGGTAAAAAGGGGAAATGAGTGTTGAAACATTAATTACAGGCGTCTAGTCCGTCATTCATAATTCAGCCGTCGTCCATTAGAGAATATCCGCGTCCATAATCCGAAGACCTATTCCATATAACAGTATTAGCACCAAATTCAAAAAGACAATCATGGTATACATAACCATAGGCTTGTTTCCTGCAAGAGAGAAGCGGTCAACAGTTTTCAATGATTCCGGCAAGACTAGCGGTAACTGCTGTAAACCAGGAATTTCCATTTTTGGCCTAACAGGCCTTCATGTAAGACAAGTTTATTTAACTACTGAACAAGTGGTGTGGCTGTGTATGTGGAGTTGTGTGTGTGCAACTATTCACGAATTATAAAAAAAACATAAGCGATTATTTGCGTTAGACGTTAGCTGTCTTTACTTCACGCCACTATTGCAAATAGTCCAAAATCGAGATGGGGGAAAAGGAAAAAAAAAAATTCTTTTTGGATTTTGGGATGTAGTCAGACACCGTAACCATTCGGCCAAACAGGTGTTACAACTTTCGATTTTAAAAATCATGTGTTGAATGGCGGTGAATTACACCCTTACAGAGCATTACAAGCCTTTGATATATTTAAATCTTATGAGAATATGACACCTTTAACCAACACGATTTTTCCAGAATCATTTAAGCCCACCGAATTTGGATGTCTAAGACTCGTTTTGATTAAAAATGTCATCTTTTACATATGAAGGGAATTCCCTCCAAGAATATCACCAAAAATTGCAAAAACAAACAAATTACAAGCGTCTGGTCCGTCATTCATAATTCAGCCGTCGTCCATTAGATAATATTCGCGTCCATAATCCAAAGACCTACAGGGGTTTTGTATTCGTTTCGTTTGCTTCTCAAAGAACGCGTTTATACCTCGCAAACGCGTTTGATCATCGGTATGTTCATTTATCTTTCGTTTCGTTTCGTCTAAAACGCGTTTAACGAACGCGGTTATGAACGCGTTTGAAACGCGTTTAGAAACGCGTTTCGAAACGCGTTTTGGAAACGCGTTTCGGAACGCGTTGTATTGTTGTTGTTGTTGTTAAATAAGCATCACCGTCCACACCACGGTTGCTTCGTCGAGCGAGAATACTATTTGGTCTGTATTTTTTTATTTGTGCAATGGTTCGGCGACTGAGTGTTGATCAAAACCCGCATGAAATCAAGGTCAGGCAAAATGCTTTTTCGGTTCGGTATCACACGCCTGACTAATCATTTCGCTTGGTACAGGAAGACAAATATTTCTTCGCTTGGTGAACGAAAAGATTTAAGCTTGCGTTTGAAACGCGTTTTGAAAACGCGTTTCGAAACGCGTTTTGGAAACGGGTTTCGTAACGCGTTTTATTGTTGTTGTTGTTGTTAAATAAGCATTACCGTCCACACCACGGTTGCTTCGTCGGGCGGGAATATTATTTGGTCTGTTTTTTTATCTTTGTACAACGGTTCGGCGACTGAGTGTTGGTCAAAAGCTGCATGGAGTCAAGGTCAGGCGAAACGCTTTTTTGGCTCAGTATCACATGCCTGACTAATCATTTCGCTTGGTACGGGAAGACATATATTGTTTCGCTTGGTGAACGAAAAGATTTAATCTTAGCGCAATATATAAACGAAACGATTTACCGGACACAGAACGTGTTTACCCTTGTATATTAAAGGCTATGTCACATATATTTATAGCACAGGGATTATAATAGCGGCTGGGGAAAGCCCCGACACGTGGACTTCCTGGCCTGGTTTGCAAAATAAAAACACAAATTTGCACAAAGTCGAACGAAAAGAGAAACCCGTTCGAAACGCGTTTATAAAAAGCATTCACAAACGCGTTTATAAACGCGTTTTGATCAGAGCAAACGCGTTTGACGAGGGAAACGCGTTTTGATAAAATAAAAATTAAGCGATATTGAAAGCGTTTCGTTTACTATAATCGTTTGGTAAGCGTTTGAAACGCGTTTACATTTCGTTCCGTTCGCGTTTCGTTAGGTCAAACTAAACGAAAATAACCGGACACCGAACGCTTTTACCCCTGTATTCCATATTCCATATAACAGTATTAACACCAAATTCAAAAAGACAATCATAGTATACATAAACATAGGCTTGTTTTCTGCAAGAGAGAAGCGGTCAACAGTTTTCAATGATACCGGCAAGACATCATGATGTTCCGAAATATAAAATCCGTATCGCTGATCAGTATTCTTAATCCATAATATTCGTTGTAAAGTCGTCATCTAAAGAATGATGTATCTCAGTCAAGCTTTGATTGTGACTGTTCATATGAGTACCATGAAGATCTTGAAGTACATGGGTTCATACGGCCCCTAGCCCCGGTTTAAGCGGAATTAGACACAAGTTTCGAAACGTAACGCCATAGATCTTGCACGCTACGCTCGTATTTTGCTATCAGCATGCGATATGTATCGCCAAATTTGAGAAACTTTGAGTGAAGGCGATTGGTGGTGTAGCCCTGTTTTATAAGTTTCTGCAATAATGTTTTGTGACGTTGATTTAAATCGTCACATTTAGCACAGGATCAAGCAAATGCTACTAGGCGTCATATGTATACGCCATATGCAGGTCCCACTGGAATATTACTGTCCAGAAAGGGATAGTTTACGATGTCGAAATTGTAATCATCTCTTTTGTCATACAGTCGACGAGAGAGAAGGCCCGCTTCATTTTTATAGAGATATAGGTCTAAATACGATGTGCCTGTAGGGGTATCTGTAGTTTCCTTCAAATCCAGTGAAGGTGGATATATATCCTTCACTGCGTCATTTATATAGCGATTATCCACAGCGATAAGATCGTCTATATAGCGTTTGGTGAATGAGAAGGAACGGGCTTTGAATGGATCGGTTTTTGAAAGCGCCTGCATATAATCATATTCATAAGAGAGCAAATATAGGTCGGCCAATAGAGGTGCACAATTAGTACCCATTGGAATACCTATATGCTGTTGATATATTGTGCTGCCAAATTTCACATAGATATTTTTAATGAGAAATTCAAGCAAATCTATGAACAAAGAAACATCCCATGAATGATATCTCTTGTATGTAGTAGAGCTAAAGAATGCTTTATGGCTTCCGACATTAATATATCTACGATCAGTTTTCTTGAACACAGATACTATTAATGAACTTAGACGGTCAATAAGGTCCTGATGAGGGATTGTGGTATAGAGAGTAGAGAAATCCCATGTGGATACATGTCTGTACGGTATGTGACCTTTAGCATCAAGTTCTTCTGTAAGACATTTTGAGTTTTTCTCAATCTATGTCTATTTTCTAATACTCGTAATAATTTTTTGACAAATCTCTTCCCGGTGGAAATTCAGAATACGGAAATTAAGTATTTTCTCTCTCAAGCTAATAACTTTTGATTTAAACATGGATACAGATGGTAATTATTATAGCTACGAAACTTTTTTCGGTACTTCATAAATGCAGTCATAATTTCCCAAGGTGTTAGTGCAATAAAAAAAACCAGCGGGAAGTCGGCTTAAAATCGCGAATATTTTACCTTTGAAATAGGATTGGAAACAAAACTAAAGTGGTTCCAGTACTGTATTCTAACGCGAATTCTTACCACGAAATCATTTTTGCAAAAGATTAACTATGTTACCGATAATTTATGTACCTTTTGTAAGGAATGTCCGGAGTCGATAACACACTTACTGTGGACATCTAGATACACGTCGTCTCGGGCTCGGTGGTAAAACTTTCAATCGTGGATTTGGGAAACGACTGGTATAAGACTAGATTTGACATTAGAAGAAGTTTTATTTGGTGTACAAGCCTCTGGATAAAAAATTATTAATGTAATAATAATCATGGTAAAATACCACATATATAGACAAAGAACAAAGGGACAAGGGTACATATACAAGGGGTTAAGAACGATTTACGTTTCCAGTACTTCGTAGAAAAGTGTATTGCCGATACCAATTGTAAATGGGACGATTTTAATGGCCGGTGGTAAATTTTTCATCTTTTGCTTAGATAGTGACTGACATTCAAATCACTTGATTCGCTTATGCTCACGTGTGCTGATTTCATGAACTGATTATGTCCGAGATATGTCTGTGAAAGTCCGGAAATAAATATATAAATTAAAAAAATAAAGATTGATATGTGTCGTGTTCATGCAGAACCAAAACATAACTTGAGCGATGTATCATGGCAGAACCGCTGATGCTCGAATTCAAATACAGCCTATGAAATGTACATATTAATTAGTCTCACCCATGAGTCCCTGTCTGTCGCCTGTGTATAGAGAGACTCTGTAACAGTCTAGCGGTGTAGGGGGTTTGACGAGTGTCAGTGCCGTGTAGCTAGTCTACGTTGCTATGACTTATTGTATTCACCATCGCATGATATGTCATATATTACTTTCAAATACTTTTACATTGTTACTGCAAACCATAGATCGAACGGTATGTAACACAGACTCGGTGTCTAACGCACTTTTTGATATCGTGGGCGCAAATATTAGCGTGACGTTTTGCGAAAAAAAATCTCAGTTTACTTTCTCAACTTGAAACGATTTTTTTAGAACGAATAGACATGTCTCGTGTTATTTGCAACTGTATATGCTAATAACTTGATCATATTTGGAAACCATCTTTAGGTTTGCATGTGTTGAGCGCCATAGATTCCATAAGACGCATCCATTTTATGACTTCTATGAAAGCTGTTTTTCTTCGGGTAAGGTATTTCCGGTGTTGATCATCTACTTGGAGACATCCGATGTCCAAGTCTAATAAGCGTTTACAGAAGCACTGTGATTGCATGGATTTTCGATTTGAAAATTTGAATTGACCAATCTAATATTTTAAACTTAAACTATCCCATGATGCACTAGTTTCTATAAAACTTCAAGTATAGTAGTTTAGAGATCCCGTAGGAGGCTCAGTTTCATCTTACCGTCACTCCATTCCCAGTGAGCCGTCGTTTCTTCTTTGGTCAATCCAATCCAGTTGCATTTGTCGAATGTTTGAAAATATACCATGTTAGTCATTCTTCCGATATCAAACATCAGCTTCAACGGGACCTTTGCGAGCTGTCCATAGCGTAGTTTGCAATATTCTGAGGCGTCTTGCCAATTTTTCTTCTGAGAATATACCAGATAGCATGTGTCACCATGAACTTCATATAGGGCAGGTGGAGGATCTGTATAAGATACCCAATCCGGGCACAAAAACGTGACAGGTGCTGAAAGACATGTGACATCTAGATTAGCGATTATTTATAGTTAAACGCAGTCTACAATTGTGGTGAGAAAATGCTGTGATATTGACAAGAATTCAGATGACCCCACAGTCTAATATTCTGACAGGATAATGTATTCAAGAAACAAACATGATTGCTGTGATGATTTGTATCCCAGTTACACTTGAACTGTAGCTGCTCAAGGTGATACATTGAATGGCATTACCACACGACCCCTAGCACGAGTTTGAGCGGTTTTAAATACAAACATGCAAGAGCGATGATGTAATAGCTCTATAAATCATCTCGTGGAGATTGATATGTGACCGATAGATTAAAGAAACGGCCCAAACGGGAAAATATTCGATACAAGTTCTTAACAGAACACAAGTAAATTCGGGTAACGATTGCATGCATTTCAATAACGTGCCCGCGCAGAGAAAGTAGTTGTTAGATTGGGCATTGTTTTAATCGAACGACATTCGTACATTCTTAGGATCAACAACTGTAAGTGTTGGCTTGAGTGAGCTCATTGTGTTACGTATTATTTTAATGATATGCTGTAACATTTGTGCCAGTTCAGCTGTCCACACATAAGTATGACCTGAAAGCCAGTAGCTAACTGTCGATCAGAAAGAATTCAGCCTTCCATAGTCGAAAAATCTTATTACCGCGACACGATGAGCCCTAACATCCAAACAATTCAATTGAACTTTATTGCCTCCTCTGTTTGAATTACACAAATTAGGAGGAGACAACTCCCATGAGTTGTCCACAAAATAAGCGAACGATTTTTTAAAACGAGATGGTTCTCTGCAAGTGAGAAGCGATGAATAGTTCTCAATGAAGACAGCAACATTTTTGATGATTTTTCTTGTTCTCCAATTGTTTGGTTACCCAATTTCGTAACACATGCAATTCATCCACTCATTCTTGCCTTTGACCTGTCTTGTACTCAAAAGGATCCTGGCTATGCAAAATGGTTTGTATCAGTATCAGTATCAGTACTTTATTCACTAGATGTAATATTATGTATAAATCAGTAGAAAGCATTTGGCGGGAATAAAACCCCGAAGGGCTTGTTCTATCCCAAATTAATTCAATTAATATTAAGCATACATGATTTTGATGAATATAAATATGCATGTAGGAATGACAGGCAGCTGATACCATTTGTATAAATACAACAAGAACCTTGTGGTCCACAGAAAATCTACCATAATCAAATGAAACTATGTGTGGTATTATAATGTAATACACTAGGGACTTAAATATTGTTAAAATAGGATTGCAATTGCGATTTAAACAGTGACAAGGATGGAGTAGATTTTAACTTAGGGGGCAAACTGTTCCACAACCGAGGTCCCTTTATCTTAACCGAATAGTATGAAAGATCCGATGAGTAAAATGGACGATAGATATTTTGCGTCCCTATGTGCAGGTAAAGGGGTTAATTTCAGGAATATTGAAGTTGATCCTATTGTAAACTAATCCAATTAAGCAGGATGAAGCGGTTAACCGGAAACGCCGATATGTATTCGGTCAATCAAATTATACAGAAATATTTCGTTAACTCTTACCTGTATGTGAAACCAGAATGGATAGCAAACACAACGAAGAAGAAACGAATACGTATATCTGCCAATACATGGCCACCTGGGCTCATATTTACTGATCTGCTATTGACGAAATGTATGCAGTAAGTGGTTGAATCGAATATCTGGCATTGGGCCCAGATTTATATATAATGAGCATAAGCGCTGTTATATATACCATATCCCTTGCAATCACAAAAAAAATGTCGAATACTCCACGCTAAACACGTCAATTATTCAAGCGAAGGTATCGCTGGAAAGCCGTTGTCTTAGAGGCACAACAATAATGGATCTAATGTAACTTCCACAGACACATTTCTTCTAATTACGGATTTGGGACATCTGAACAACATGAGTAGTGTGACTAACGTCACAGGACCTACGAATTAGGGTTTGCTATGATTTAAGTGTGTACTCGACAGATGACGTGGTGGCCCTATGTGCTACCGTGAGAGATTTTATATAGCAGTTTCTAATTGACAGTGGGTGCTATTAACTTTCCCAGATGTCGCTACTTGTGAGTCATTACCCTGGACACTTATCAGCTCAGCAGTACAGCACGAGGTCAGCCATCCAAGTCTTGACCGGGTTCAAAGTCGCTTAACTTCGGTGATTTTACGAGAACCGGTGTGTCCAACACGATATGCTGTACCGCAGAACCTTCAAAAGTCAAAGTGAAACATACAGCCATGGGTTCCCGATGGGCATGACAGTGCACTCGCTGAGCCATCAATTAATTTATAAAAATAGTTATAAATCAATTTTTTATCAGAATTCGGTCAGCTCATAACTTGCTGATAACAATGCCCTAATGCACGTTCATGCCAAAAATCAAGGTTCTAATGTCAACGGTTCTCCTTATTTTGCCTACGAAAGGATTCGGATGGACTCACGCTGTCACATATTACCGGACAATTTGCAAATGGTAGCCTACTTCGTAGGAAAATACGTTTCACACCAGACGATATTGTAGTTTTTAATTTTGATGTATCCTGTATCTGCCTGGTACGTTTTAATGTTCACTCATGTCGAGTATAGCACTCTGTGCCTAATAAAATAACGCTTACTTACAGTTGTCGAGGAAATGCAGCCATTTTAGAGATCACCTGGGGGACTTCGCTGGTTTGCAATAGACCAAATTATATAAATGCCCATTATGACACATTGATAAATGGCATTAGTCGCGATGCCAATCGGATTGTTAAACGAATCCGAAGATGTATCAGTCCAAGTGCACGGACACAGTAAGCCAATGTCACCAAGTTAATAAATATTCCCAGGATGAGGCACTGAACGAGAAATTTGATTGATGGAAGTAAGATCCTGTTGATAGAATATTAATTAAGATTGCGCCGGTATACCCAGTCATGCTATATCCACACATTATTTACCACATACGTTTCAAATTGAGTTCATCAGTATTGTTCCACAGCAATTAGAAAATTCTACGTGAGAATCAACACGTCATTCTTTCAATGTACTAATTGTGTGGGCAGAGGTTCTGATACACAGATCTGCGATGTATCTACACACACTTCGCGACCGAATAGTCAACGTGGCAATATTAAACTTGATTCGACGTCACTGACAACAGAAAAGGCTATCGTGAAGAACACGGATTCTCAATGGAGACACACATTTCCAGTTCACCTGGAAAATGCACCGAAGGCTTCGAATATATTATTCATAGTAAATATATTGTTGGTCATCCGTGTTTTCATCCTCGGCAACTTCCGTTTCAACAAGCTGTGGAAGCTAAGGTGGCCGAGTGGTTTAGATCGCTTACATTTACTGGTGGGGATTTTTGCCAAAATCTGAGGGCGCGGGTTCGAGTCTGACAAGGGACTGGTCCATCCAGAACAAGAATTTGTGCTTTGCCACGAAAGTGTCATCCTAATAATGTTTGGCTATAAATGTTACCTATTTTATAGATGACATTGGTATATATTGAAGATAGTTTAACCTTTAATGTTATTTTAGTTTCATATCACCCAGGCAGATAATCTTGGAAGAAACATTTGTCTGTATGCTTGTTTAGTCAGAATATTTTGATTTACCTCATGGGTAAGGTGAGCTCATCAATTCCAAGGAGATGAATATGGCCAGATCAGAACTAAAAAGCAAAGGAAAAACTATGGCAAATAACCACCAAATTTTTAACACAATAGATGTTATGGCTAATCGGAGAGTTGGGGGAATGTTAGTTGTCGGCTAAAATATATATTCGCCTAGGTGTAGTATGAAAACGATGGTCCAGCTACATGTTACGTTTAGTGAAATAGACAGATTCGGTTACAAATAAAGCTGCATGTTGGTAGCTATACGGAATCGGAAGAGAGACCCTTGGCTTAAAATAATATAACTGTTGAACAGAGAAAGTGTTAGCATGCCGATGACATCCAAACCTGGGAATAGCATTACCTCCCTGCTAGTAGCAGCTTTTAATTTATAAATAAGCTAGTGTACTACCTCTTTCAATTGTGGGTAATGACATGTTTTTTTCTTAAAATTTGGGGGCAAAAACTCGACAGAAAATCTTCCTAGTACAACATAAGGTAAAACATTCGCTTGCCAGTGGCTGTGCGGTCACTTCATAGTTTCCACATGAGCAGCAGCAATAAAAACGTGGCTGAGATACCAAAGCTAGGTCTTAGAATCCTCCGTATTCTAGACTGAATGTGCGGTGCAGAGGGAGGCTTTACTGTGAAATCATATGGTTGCGATTTAGTCGCCAGACGTCGTCAATGTTTCCCTCCTATTACATATGTCACGAATTCATAGAAACTGGACAAATGTACAGTTTCAATCAAAGCGTACCCGAGAAACACTTTGCTCTAGAAATAATTGAAAATTCATTCATTTCGATATAGTGTACCTGTCAGTGATATGAATTTGACATAAAGAACATCACGATGTCCTGCAGGCATCATTGGAAACTGTTGACTGCTTCCCCCTTGTGGGAAACCATCCTCTGTTTTTTTTTTAATTTTCATTTTATGCTTGCTTGAACCTGATGATAACTGTTGTACGAAACGGTAATTTGGATTATTTACGCGATAATTCGTTTGTGGAGGATGACTGACTACTTAATTTTGGATCTTTCATATCCACCCTCAACTCTCTGATGTAAAATGTCCAGTTTGTAGCTTGGAAACAAACCTTGAGTGTCCTGGCAATATTAACTTCTCAGATCTGGGATTTGTCGCAAAATGGAGATGCAGAAGGGTAATCTGATCTGACATTCAGTCGAACTGAAGCGCCCCTGGCAGAACATATTGTTTGAATGATGAACATTTTGATGTTCTTCTGTTTATATCGGATATCACTTTAGTGAAAAGTTCACTGGTGAGGCATGATATGTCAAATGCTGATACATGTACGTGACGGGCCTATGTGCTCGTGAGCATCGCCTTGTGAACAGAGGTGACTGAAATCAACGATGTGAATGCTTCGTTGAATTTCTGTAACAGATCCACTGAAATTAGTGGTTAGGTTTTATCGTATATAAATGTTTGAATACCTCAGATCATTCAGATGAATGGTGAGATGTGTCAGGTCCGTTGGTGCTGGTGAGCGTCTTATTGTGTATTTAAATGTTGAATACCAGATATCGGTGAATAGTTCACTGCTGTTATGCAAGTAGATGATTGGTTATGAAGACCATGATGTTATTTAATCATTTGATTAAACCTATTTTACATGTTATTGTGCATATAAGTGTTGTTTAAATTACCCTTATCACATTTACGAATCGTATTGGAAGAATAGGATACACTTAAAATGAGGCTTACAGATTACTCACGTTATGATTTGCAGAAGACTGTTGTGTGCTTTCAGTGGCTATACAGTCAGACTACAGTGCACCTGACAGAAGATGTTGGTTGAAAGATGTACGCTTTGATGTTTTTATACCGGAAATCACATACGTAAATAGACTGGAGAGGTATAACAGGTCAAATAGTGAGATGTGACCGGTCCACGTCCTCGGATGGGCATCGTCTTGCGAATATAAGTGACTAGTGTGTATAAATGTTTGCACAACTTAAACCATCTAGGTGAATGGTGATATGTGACGGGTCCACGTCCTCTGATGGGCATCGTCTTGTGAATATAAGTGACTAGTGTATATAAATGTTTGAATAACATACACCGTCTAGATAAATGGTGAGATGTGACGGGTCCACGTCCTCTGATGGGCATCGTCTTGTGAATATAAGTGACTAGTGTATATACATGTTTGAATAACATACACCGTCTAGATGAATGGTGAGATGTGACGGGTCCACATCCTCTGATGGGCATCGTCTTGTGAATATAAGTGACTAGTGTATATAAATGTTTGAATAACATACACCGTCTAGATGAATGGTGCGATGTGACGGGTCCACATCCTCTGATGGGCATCGTCTTGTGAATATAAGTGACTAGTGTATATAAATGTTTGAATAACATACACCGTCTAGATGAATGGTGCGATGTGACGGGTCCACATCCTCCGATGGGCATCGTCTTGTGAATATATGTGACTAGTATATATAAATGTTTGAATAACATACACCGTCTAGATGAATGGTGAGATGTGACGGGTCCACATCCTCTGATGGGCATCGTCTTGTGAATATAAGTGACTAGTGTATATAAATGTTTGAATAACATAAACGGTCTAGATGAATGGTGAGATGTGACGGGTCCACATCCTCTGATGGGCATCATCTTGTGAATATAAGTGACTAGTGTATATAAATGTTTGAATAACATAAACGGTCTAGATGAATGGTGAGATGTGACGGGTCCACATCCTCTGATGGGCATCGTGTTGTGAATATAAGTGACTATTGTATATAAATGTTTCAATAACTTAAACCATCTAGGTGAATGGTGATATGTGTCAGGTCCGTTGATTCTGATGAACATACTATTGATATTATAAATGTTTAAAAACCTGCAATCAACAATGTGAAAAGGTTATGCTACCAGTTGATTAGTTCTAGTGATGTTTTGTAATCATTTCATGTTCTTATGCATGAACATGTCCCCTTATCACCTATATGAAGCGTTGAGCGAGGAGAAACAAAAAGTTCAATAGTTCAGGGGAGAGCATTGCGCATATAATTGATGTTTAGCTGCACGAAATGACCTTCAGATTGATATGTATTTTGTTCGTCGCTAACAAAATGTAATTGTTGTGGATTAGCGTATGTATAGTATGTATTGTTGGAGTCCGTTCTTGATGTGTTTTGCATTTCGTTGATAGGTATTTGAACTTTAGATTAAGTTTGCTGAACACAAAATTCAATTCTCTCTCTCGTCGAGGAGGGTGATTTATATGCCATTCAAAGATAAGATTTAGGACTCACCCACCGGTTCTCAGCTATCATCAACTTATCTGAATATTAACCAATTGTCGAGCTATCCTGCCCCTTAGACCGATACATTCAGATCATTTTCTATTTTCTATTTCTATTTTCTATTTCTATATTCAGATCATTGTCCGACATGCTGAATCGGTGAACTAGTTCCTCTTTACATGCAGCTCTCAGTAATGAATCTTAGGACAGCACAAGTTAGACTACTCATTAATGCCCCCACCCCTCCCTGGTGTTATTTCCGTATTCCTGTTTCGATAAATAAAATACGGGCTATCTGAAAATAGTAAAAAAAAAAAACATTTGTGGAGCTGACGGATCAATAAAGAGAGGCGGTGTGAATTAGCAGTTTTCGGCTAAGTACCATTCAGCGTTGGCTCGGAAGGTATCACGGTCCAACTTCGCAGACATGAAAATGGCTCAGGGAGATAGAAAATTTTATTAGGCGGATATCTAAGCCATTCTAAAAGTGACGTGCGAAAACAGTGTGAAGCTAACGGACCAGCAACGAGAGGCGGTGTGAATAGGCAGTTTTGAGCTAAGGACCATTCGGCGCTGACCCAGTGTGTATCGCAGCCCTACTTTACACACCTGAAAATGGGCCAGAGAGATAGATAAATGTTAGATATGTAGATCACTCTTAAATTGGCGAGCAAAAAAAAAATGGATCGTACATAGATTTTACTACGACCCGTTAGAAATGGTATAGTAACAACACAAATTTGGGAGTAATTCTACTTAAATTATCTTTTATTATTGTTGACGAAAAAATATTGGAGAAAACATGGTTCCACTTGAGTTATGAGAGACATACCAGTAATGGTTGTTGAAATATATTCATTTTCATGAAGGTAACTAATTTCACATAGCGCGTTTTACAATATCAGAACGTGCCTTTGAGACAACGGATTTCCATCGATTCATTCGCCTGAATAATTGACGTGTTTAGCGTGGAGTATTCGCCTTTTTAGTTTCTTTTTGTGAACACAAGGGATATGGTATTCATAACAAGAGTTAACCCTACCTGGCCTGGGGGGGGCCATTATGGCCCCCCCTACCAAACTTTCTGCACTATCTCCGGAACGGCAAAAAATGGAGAGCTGAAACTCCGTGACTTTATCGTTTGTCTTATTGGTGTCATTTTGAGCCTATTTTCATAACCCCCCGAGCTGAGGATCATGGGTAAATTCAAGATGGCGGCCACGTGGTGTACCAGAAAAGTGATGTTTTTGTCATATTTCTTCAAAATTTCTGCTTTTCCGCAATGAAAAGTGGGCAAAAACAATTTTATTTCATATCACATTAATATTTGCTAATTTTTCATGCAGTTTTTGTGGAGAAATTGCAAAAATAAAAAATTCGGAAAATCTGACCGAAAAATCGACCAAAAAATGCAGTTTTTCAAAATGGCGTCACTGTGACGTCATCAAAGCGGCCATCTTGGATTTTTTTACATTTTCTGGTAGAGCTTGACCCAAGGGTATAGTGTAATAAGTTTCAGCCCCCTATCTCAAGGGGTAAGAAAAATAATTAGGGGGGGCCATTTCGGCCCCCCCCCCCAGGCCTGGACAGGTCCCAAAAAGCCCAGGCCAGATAGGGTTAAGCTGCATTATATATGAATCTGGGCACAAGGTCAGATATTCGATTCAACCATTCACTGCATACATTCCGTCAATAGCAGATCAGTAAATGCGAGCCCAGGCGGCCATGGAATGGCAGACATACGTATTTGTTTCTTCGTCAATGTTTTTGCTATCCAATCTGGTTTCACACGCAGGTAAGAGTTAAGCAAATATTTCTGCATAATTAAAATTGACCGAATACATATCGGCGTTTCCGGTTAACCGCTTCACCCTGCTTAATTGGATTAGTTTACAATAGGTTCAACTTCAATATTCCTGAAATTCACCCTATATTACCTGCACATAGAGATGCAAACCATTTTGAATAGCCAGGATCCTTTTGAGTACAAGACAGTTCAAAGGCAAGAATGAATGGATGAATTTCATGTGTTACGAAATTGGGTAACCAAACATTTGGAGAACAAGAAAAACCACCAAAAATGTGGCTGTCTTCATTGAGAACTATTCATCGCTTCTCTCTTGCAGAGAACCATCTCGTTTAAAAAATCGTTCGCTTATTTTGTGGACAACTCATGGGAGTTGTCTCCTCCTAATTTGTGTAATTCAAACAGAGGAGGCAATCAAGTTCAATTGAATTGTTTGGATGTTAGGGCTCATCGTGTCGCGGTAATAAGATTTTTCGACTATGGAAGGCTGAATTTTTTCTGATCGACAGTTAGCTACTGGCTTTCAGGTCATACTTATGTGTGGACAGCTGAACTGGGCACAAATGTTACAGCATATCATTAAAATAATACGTAGCACATTAAGCTCACTTAAGCCAGCACTTACAGTTGTTTATCCTAAGAATGTACGAATGTCGTTCGGTTAAAACAATGCCCAATCTAACAACTACTTTCTCTGCGCGGGCACGTTATTGAAATGCATGCAATCGTTACCCGAATTTACTTGTGTTCTGAATAAGAACTTGTATGGAATATTTTCCCGTTTGGGCCGTTTCTTTAATCTATCGGTCACATATCAATCTCCACGAGATGATTTATAGAGCTATTACATCATCGCTCTTGCATGTATGTATTTAAAATCGCTCAAACTCGTGCTAGGGGTCGTGTGGTAATGCCATTCAATGTATCACCTTGAGCAGCTACAGTTGAAGTGTAACTGGGATACAAATCATCACAGCAATCATGTTTGTTTCTTGAATACATTATCCTGTCAGAATATTAGACTGTGGGGTCATCTGAATTGTTGTCAATACCACAGCATTTTCTCCCCACAATTGTAGACTGCGTTTAACTATAAATAATCGCTAATCTAGATGTCACATGTCTTTCAGCGCCTGTCACGTTTTTGTGCCCGGATTGGGTATCTCGTACAGATCCTCCACCTGCCCTATTTGAAGTTCATGGTGACACATGCTATCTGGTATATTCTCAGAAGAAAAATTGGCAAGACGCCTCAGAATATTGCAAACTACGCTATGGACAGCTCGCAAAGGTCCCGTTGAATCTGATGTTTGATATCGGAAGAATGACTAAAATGGTATATTATCAAACATTCGACAAATGCAACTGGATTGGATTGACCAAAGAAGAAACGAAGGATCAATGGGAATGGAGTGACGGTAAGATGAAGCTGAGCCTCCTACGGGATCTCTAAACTACTATACTTGAAGTTTTATAGAAACTAGTGCATCATGGGATAGCTTTAAGTTTAAATATTAGATAGGTCAATTCAAATTTTCAAATCGAAAATCCATCCAATCACAGTGCTTCTGTAAACGCTTATTAGGCTTGGATATCGAATGTCTTCATTTTGATGATCAACACCGGAAATACCTAACCCGAGAAAACCAGCTCTGCTCGTCAACGATGTCATAAAATGGATGCATCTTATGGAATGGATGGCGCTCGATACATGCAAACCTAAAGATGACTTCCAAATATAGTCAAGTTTTAATTAGCATATACAGTTGCAAATAACACGAAACAGGTCTATTCGTTCGTAAAAAAAAATGGTTTCAAGTTAAGAAAACAAAACTGAGATTTTGTTTTCGCAGAAGTTCACGCTAATATTTGCGCACACTATGTCGACAAGTGCGTTAGACACCGAGTCTGTTTTACATGCTTTTCGATCTATGGTTAGCCGTAACATGTAAACGGTATTTGAAATTAGTATATAACATATGCGATCGTGAATACAATAAGTCAGTAAAGTAGACTAGCTAGACGGCACTGACACTCGTCAAAACCCCTACACCATTAGACTGTTACAGAGTCTCTCTACACTCAAGCGGCAGACAGCGGCGCATGGGCGAGACTAATTATGTACATTTCATAGGCTGTATTTGAATTTGAGCTTCAGCGGTTCTCCCATGATACACGTACATCGCTCAAGTTATGTCTTGGTTCTGCATGAACACGAGGCATATCAAGTTTCCTGCAGTCTACGTCACATCATGTGTTATGAGCAGAGAGGCTGTGGACATTGCATTCATGCTAGACTTCTACAATTGATGAAATTCTGGTCAAAATACTAAAACATTTAATTACCTCAAAAGAAAAATAAGATACCTGTTACCAAAACCACATGAATTGATACTATGGAAATAAAGTATACTTTTGTATACAATAAACAACATATGAGAAGGAGAAAAACAAACAAACAAACAATCTTTTTCTAGAGAAATCGTCGTCTACTATTTGCAAACATGTACGTGTGCGCCAAGAGCAATAAACAACAAGTCGTTTAGAAAACGTGACACGTACACGATTATATTTCGTTTCATGTCACCAGACACAATACCTAAAAGAAGATATGAACAGCTGGATCGTTTCACTTGTCAAACATGCCTTCATACATGAAAAGGTACTATTATATTCTAAAATATCAGATAATACAAATGAGTTTTACAGACACAAGAGTGCATCACGGGATATGTGTTTCAAAACATTTGATTGGTCAATTCAAATTTGAAAACGAAGTCCGGGATTTTCGTTGGCCTGTTGAAAGGAATGAAAGAAAATCTAGCCTATTAAATCATGTTTACATGTACAGGTACGCCCATTGTCCATGAGTTGTGGGAGGAAGACTTTCTTCATTTATCAACTTCTCTATCAAGATGGCTGGACTGTGGTTCATTCTGCGTCAGTTCCTTCCTGTTCGGTCGACGTGAATACTGGGAGAAAATGACATGCAGCACGCAATATCCATTTGTCTGCCAATACGGTAAATAATATTATCTGGGATATATTATTCTTAGAGATTGGCGGCTTCAATACAGACTGTAAAACTTCATATTATTTCTTATTTGTTTTTGCAAACACCCAGAAACAGTCTCGTTTAGTGTCGTGACAACTGAATAGTGTTGTCGCCAACATTTTGAGGAATATTATGAAGTAAATTTCTGATAAACTGAACATACTTTTCACCATTTTGTAGAACAAATTTTAGCAAAGCTTGGCTGATAAACATACTAGCTCAAGAATTAATAGCGCTATTCTCGTTCGTAGCATAGTACAGGCCTATTGATGCCAGGAAAGGTGTGTATAGTCATATTGATATATGGAAGTTGTGTACATCTACGATAGGTCAGGAATCTAACTTAGTGCACCGAACTATTCTCGAGACCATACTTTTCTTGATGGCGATTGCTAAATGTGCTCTTGTTTTCTGCGATATCCATGTCCACGGTGTTGTTGCTGTTTTCCACACAATACAACAACGTTTGTCTCTGTGCTGCTGTCTTCATGTGTGTCTCAATACTAGTTCTTCACCTTTCCCGTTTGCAGATGCTGTCGATGTGAACGGAACGAAGAAGTCAACTCACGGTGAGAATAAATGCTATATCAAAGCGAGATTGGAATATCAATTGGCAATTAAATATAATAGTCATTGTCCAAATCAGGATTAGTTCGAAACTGAGTGGAAGAACAAGGAAGATCCCCCACACCGCCATACAGTTGGCGTTAATGTTTATAAAACCGTTCACCTGGAGGAATAGTTCAGTTCCGGACTGAACAATACTGGATAATTCCCTCCGTTTCACAATTTGGCTGTGTACGCGCATTTCTGTGTCATTCTCAAGGAAAAGCGCAATTTGTATCACTAGACACGAACTTCATTCCAGCCGATCTTACGGCTGGAGAAATTCCTCATGTATGCAGTATTTAATTAGTAGAGTAAGAATAACTTATTGCCAGCACTCTCCCGATTGAAAGTTCTTGGCTGAAATTTTGCCAGAACCCTCAATTTAGGCTAAAATAACCATGTCACTGCTGATAGTGACTTTCTTGATTCCGCGATAAAATTGCCAGGAATTCTTTTGCTTTACATTATTCTACATTTTTTTGGCAATCAGCTGCGTCAGTTCTTTCAATATCCGAATAAATTATTTACAACGGTTGATTATCTTGTAAAAAGGGCATGGACAGATGTCTGTCACTGGGTTGGAGGTCAAAGGTGTTACTGTAACTGAAATCGGAGCCAAAAAGCGAAAGCTCCATTTGAGACAAATTCATTTTCTCCAAGGGACTTCCTCTCCAAGCGCAGTTAAACACTTTTCGGTATTTTTCAGCCGTTTCTAGCACCAAAATCTTAGCGTACGTCTATTACCGGCCACTGCTGTCCCGTATAATGATCAACATTAGTGTTTCCCTAGTTAAAATAATTATTTTTAATAAAGAAATGTTCGTATAAATTACAAATTCATTGTTTTTGGGCCGTCACGACAATATATTGGGGAGGACAAAATTGCTTCCAAAATGTCAGTGGTGTTCCTATTTGTACGGTAAGACCATTGACAATCACGATGATTTTGCGCCAAGTTTCAATACAACAAGAGTTTTTTTTCCTTTCAGATAATACTACGATAAGACGACTTGTCATATACGTTTTTTTCTAAATAGCCTTCACCTATAACTGCATTTTTGCGTCTATGAACAAATTGGTCACTAGTGTGTTACACGAGGTCATCGGTGTTACACGAGGTAACTGGTGTTAGAGTTTAGCTGGACAACTACTTGAAGGAGAAGAAGAAGTTTTATCAGAAGCAAAAATATACATGTTTCCCCTATATGGTCTTAACTTATAAGCGCATTTTTCAGTGCATCCATGAGCAAACTAATCAGTAGTACATGTTACACGAGGTCAGTGGGGTTACCGGATTGCCATTGGTGTTACGGATGCATGAATCGTCTAGAACTTCAGAAACGTTTCGATCGAGCCATGCAAGCCATGATCAAGGCGAGGTAGAATCGGTCAAGAACATTTACTAAAAACAGAACAAGTTTCAATGTGTATTCCATGCCACGAAGATCTCACAGTGAAACATATTCTGATTGACTATATGGATTGTAAGAGATTTTTTTATCGAGCAGCTAATTTAGATTATCATTTTAGTCGGGTAAAACAAGATCGTATTTTAGGTTATTTGAGAGAAATCGGTTTGTTGCCTAACTTGTAATGTGTGTACAATTCTTTGGTGTGTTGTATTGATTACTTCTGGATTGCTGGGTTGTTGACTTGTTGTAGAAATACTTAGAATTTTGTTTGATTATCGTTATATACATGTATCTGAGATACTGCTGAACTTGACGTTAAACCTTAATTCTCTCTATCTCTCTCTCAAGAAATTCAGAAACTGTCGCTCAAATTGTGACATATTTTGATTAAAAAACACGAAATAGATTAGCAGAATGTCGTCATCAAGAATGAATAGGTTTATTATAAAGAACCCACACGAATGGTTGAATTACATGCGGTCCAGTTGGCTGATTTTGTTCAGCAAAGTAGCATCCTTAGGATATTAAAAACAAACCTGTTTTCTGAACTTTAATATTTGTTCATCATTATTCATAGATACACGCAGTTTACTGTCTAGCATGTGTGTATCCTCTCATTTCTGTCCTCTTAATGTCCAACCCACTGACCATTCACGTGTAACACCAGTGACATCATTGAAGACAACCGCACCGTTAAAGTGTTATAAAAAATTTATTATTCAAAATGTCTGCATTTATCGTACGCGTTATAAAGAATTTTGTCATTAAAAACTTTGTTGATATCAAATTCAGTAGTCATTGCTGGTCTTGATTTTGAAATATATCCCAAGCGAAAAATTAATGTGCCTTTCCTTAAGAATGACCCGTCTGTAAACATGGTGACTGTTCAGAAATCGATCTTTCCTGAATATAACGGCGCGAATTAGTATTTCAAATTCTCAGAAGGCTGATAGTATAACACTTCTAATTTTCCATCGTAGGATCAACAACAGAAAATGGGAAATCCACCAGACTGATGCTATATCGCTACATTTATGCGAGATTTTTACGAATACAGTCGTAAGTTTTTAATATTCAATGGATCTACTACGGTATGTGACGGTTAAAGCAAGTTATGCGTGTGTTTTGCAGTAGGCTCGACGGTGTCTTCTCTGACTACCGGTACAACCGAACAGACGATCGATACAGCTAAACAGATAAGTACGGCAACTACAACGGAACAGAGACAGGCCCAAGAAACACGAGACAAAGGCGAGTACCCATAAAATAACTTGACACCAGAACATCTCTTAAATATTAATCACCGTAAAAATAACACGAGTGTCGAGTGTTACACCATACACTACATATATGACAAGTCGACTTATTAAATAAAACACGCGTTTCCCAAAAGGCGAGAGGAACGTAGGCGAGAAGAAGGTAGGCCAACGACTTTTGCTGAAATAGGTAACAAGGCAGAAGAGCAATATGGGGAAAATATTGTGCATTTCAAGGTAAAAGCACGAAACTTGGCATAATAGTAGCCAATGATAACCTGATCAATTTCTGATAAGGACCCACACATTTTTTTTTCGACATGGCCGCCAAATTCAAGATAATTGCCATAATAATGGCTAAATACTGGAATTATTTTAGTTCATTGTTTGATTTGTGTCAGAAGCCCAAAACTTGGCATGATGCCAGCCATTGGTGTCTTCGTCATTTTCCATTTAATGTTTTGATTGTTTACCAAGATAGCCGCCACAAATTAGCCTAAAGTCACCGTATCTTCTGAAAATATCCTCATGAGTGTATTGCTTTAGGGAGCGGTATTTGTTTCTGAAGTAATCATTGCATGACATTTGCGTAACCTACTATTACAGGACATCTTAATTGAACAACAAAATGCCAGGATCTTGATGACGTTTTTATATTTCATTTAATCCAATGAAACAATAATGAGTTCAATAAAATGGCAAGAGCAGTGTGATGGGATTACAAGAGGCATGAATCCATCATCAAGATAATTATCATCACCCCATGCAGACTACCAGATTTTCAACAGTTCCGTCCGGTCGTCGGGGGTCATTTACCGTCATTTTGGACGATTTGGGAACTTATTACTCGAGACACGTGAGGACAGGATTCACCTTTACATTTACCTGACATCTGGCTCCATACTTTCACGTCTCTCAGTCAGCCCGGACCGCGCCCAGACTCCATTATCAGCGGTGACTTCCCTAATCACCAAAGAAGCCATGAGAGAATTACCTCAGGCCGAGGAGTCCGCAGGATTTTACAGTCCTGTTTTCCTACTACAAGGGGGACAGAGCAGTTACGGGTGACCACTGATCGGAGACTATTCAACACGCGGTTCCTGGCACCTCCCTCACACTCAGAGCCGGGAGGTGGTGCGAGCATCGCCACCGGGTGATTCACCCGGATCACTTCACCAATCATCTCCAGCCCTCATCAGCGGAGAATTCACTTAGAAGTTTACCCGGACGACTTCCTCGTGTGAACACCAGAGACGTCGTTTTCCGGAGTTCAGATCAGATTTACACTCCAATTACTACAATTACTGGGATTCATACCGCACCCACAGGAATCGGAGTTGGAACCTATTCATCGGCGCCGATACATTGATGCGGTGTTCGACTCCCTGCAAGAAACAGTACTACCTGCGGTAAACCCCTGGGCCAAGATCCAGATCCTAGGACAGATTTTATCCTACCTGTCCCAGTTATTATACAGCACTGGCAAGCTCTACTGGGACTGCTGACATCAGCGCAAGATATCACGCAACGTGGTCGTTTACAGATACGGCCACTACAGTCTCTCCGACACTGTACCTCTGAAGCAGGTCATCAGCCCATTGGTTCCGGTGCCAGTTCGGCTTCGCCCGTGCTTGGCTTGCCAGCAGGCGCCGTCCAATGTCATGTGCGGAATTCCACTACACCCGTTGAACCCGGACCACCACCTCTTCACCGGCGTGTCACAGACAGGTTGTGGAGCACGCATCACCAAGTTTATTCGTAGCAGCTATTATTTGCTCGGCTTCAGCACATTACATTATATTGTGCACATGTCTGTGCACAATACAGACATAATCCTTTACGTATTGTATGATGATTTACGACTAATTTGACCATTATCGTGGCCCCCATTTTGAATTTGGCAGCCACCTTGCAAAATAATTTTACAGACATTCCTTTACAACGGACTAGAGCCTTAATAAGAAGCATCGCTGCAAGTTTCATGACCTCAACTAAAACAATAAACAGTATTATTATCATATTGCTGTATTTGACCATTATATTAGCGGCAATCTTGAATTTGGCGGCCATATTGGGAAAAAATGAGTGGATCCTTATGGGAATATGGTCATGACATCCTTGGCTACTATCATGCCAAGTTTCATGCTTTTACCTCGAAGTGCACAATTCGGCTAGTTTTATGCGCGATATTGCTCCACTATATACAACATCAAATGCGGAGACGTACGAAATGTTATCTAAATCTCACTGTTAGCAGTTCATATCTCTTTCGAAAAACTAACAAACACTTCAAAATTAAACATAATATGAAGAGTAATTCTAGAAATCTTCTGTATGTTCTGACTTGTAATGGATGTGGCGCTCCATATATGGGCCAAACAGGGGACCGTCTGAAATCACGGACTCGCGCACACCGAAAACATATAGAAACACATAGATTACGTCATCTTAAAGCGAGTAAACATGTTGCAGATTGTGCTAGCCATCTTGAGATTAAATTTTTCATTTTTCCGTTTTTTTTAATTTAACACGGACGATGTAAGCATTCGGTTGGAAAAAGAAAAAAAATGTTAATTGAAAAATACGGAGAATTCCTCAATTGCTAATACCGAAAATATAGATATAGCAGATCTCTTTTCCAAGTGAGTCGATTCAGAGTCACTAAAACATTATTTCAGTATTCGCAGATTGGTTCCAGAAAATGAGTTATCTGCGCATGTCTCCAGGTGCTTGGAGACCAAGAACTGTAAAGTACGCATGTCTGAGTACATGGTAACACGCACACCAACCAGCAGTCGTCGTTCTGTAATCATTGTTTTGTATTTGACTATGCTTGTTCTGTTATTATGACTTTATGTAACCATACAACAATAATTGTAAACATGCTGCACTGTGTAAATTGTATCTAATAACATGTTAACTTCGTCATTTGATAAGCTCAAAAAGAACGAAACCGGTTATGACCATATAATATCCAGTTTTATACTTATATATCTACCCACGTGTAGTGTATATATATAATATATATTATAAAATACTTGGACTGCTCAAAAAACATTTTTTTCCCGTGATTTTCTACCAATGATAGTTTTCAATTGTAATCGATATACGAGTTGTATGGGGGGGGGGGCTTTCTGACAATAATTATGTAATATGCTTCCTGTCCTTGACATAAGAGCTATACGACTTGTTTTACTGTTGCCCATGTCCCACTGTACCCCAATCTCCACTGCCAAAGAGTTTCATGACACATTCTAAGTGTTTGCTGAGAAATAGTGCTTGTCTAAAGTTTAAAAATGTTGGGTTTAACATGCCAGATTCATGCTATATCAAGCCCATGTTGACAACATGATTCCCGTGTCACACCAACCATAACAATCGAATTCCAAACAGCATGACCTACACAATAAACACAAACTATAAATGCTGTAAACCGCAGGGTGAAAGCTGTCTATGATTATCAGTAGATTCTCGCATCATCTCCAGTATCAGTACCCAGTTGTTGGTTTGGTTTGCTTTTACTTCGACAGTGCAGTAAAGGCTTCCCGCAACCCGAATCGAAATTCCCTATTTCCATTGATATATCAACGTTTGAAAGATAGAGGACTTCACAAGATTATAACATAGCTACACAAACTAGGTTTCTTGGAAATTGGAACAACTGAAAAGCAGTGTTTGGATGATGACAAACAGTGTTGGATGATGATAAACAGTGCTTGGATGATGATAAACAGTGTTAGGATGATGATAAAACAGTGTTTGGATGATGATAAACAGTGTTTGGATGATGATAAACAGTGTTGGATGATGATAAACAGTGTTTGGATGATGATAAACAGTGTTGGATGATGATCAACAGTGTTTGGATGATGATAAATAGTGTTGCATGCTGATAAACAGTGTTTGGATGATGATAAAACAGTGTTGGATGATGATAAACAGTGTTTGGATGATGATAAACAGTGTTGGATGATGATAAACAGTGTTTGGATGATGATAAACAGTGTTGGATGATGATAAACAGTATTGTATGATGATAAACTGTGTTTGGATGATGATAAACAGTGTTAGATGATGATAAACAGTGTTTCGATGATGATAAACAGTGTTTGGACGATGATAAACAGTGTTTGAATGATGATAAACAGTGTTGGATGATGAAAAACCGTGTTTGGATGATGATAAACAGTGTTGGATGATGATAAACAGTGTTTGGGTGATGATAAACAGTGTTTGGATGATTATAAACAGTGTTGGATGATGATAAACAGTGTTTGGATGATGATAAACAGTGTTGGATGATGATAAATAGTGTTGTATGATGATAAACTGTATTTTGATGATGATAAGCAGTGTTAGATGATGATAAACAGTATTTGGATGATGATAAACAGTGTTTGGATGATGATAAACAGTGTTTGGATGATGATAAACTGTGTTGGATGATGATAAACAGTGTTTGGATGATGATAAACAGTGTTGGGTGATGATAAACAGTGTTTGGGTGATGATAAACAGTGTTTGGATGATGATAAACAGTGTTTGGATGATGATAAACAGTGTTGGATGATGATAAATAGTGTTGTATGATGATAAACTGTATTTGGATGATGATAAGCAGTGTTAGATGATGATAAACAGTGTTTGGATGATGATAAACAGTGTTTGGATGATGACAGTGTTGGATGATGATAAACAGTGTTTGGATGATGACAAACAGTGTTGGATGATGACAAACAGTGTTTGGATGATGATAAAGAGTGTATGGATGATGATAAACAGAGTTGGATGATGATAAACAGTGTTTGGATGATGATAAACAGTGTTTGGATGATGATAAACAGTGTTGGATGATGATAAACAGTGTTGGAGGATGATAAACAGTGTTTGGATGATGATAAACAGTGTTTGGATGATGATAAACAGTGTTGCATGATGATAAACAGTGTTTGGGGGATAATAAACAGTGTTTGGATGATGATAAACAGTGTTGGATGATGATAAACAGTGTTTGGATGATGATAAACAGTGTTGAATGATGATAAACAGTGTTGGAGGATGATAAACAGTGTTTGGATGATGATAAACAGTGTTTGGATGATGATAAACAGTGTTGCATGATGATAAACAGTGTTTGGGGGATAATAAACAGTGTTTGGATGATGATAAACAGTGTTGGATGATGATAAACAGTGTTTGGATGATGATAAACAGTGTTGAATGATGATAAACAGTGTTGGAGGATGATAAACAGTGTTTGGATGATGATAAACAGTGTTTGGATGATGATAAACAGTGTTGCATGATGATAAACAGTGTTTGGGGGATAATAAACAGTGTTTGGATGATGATAAACAGTGTTGGATGATGATAAACAGTGTTTGGATGATGATAAACAGTGTTGAATGATGATAAACAGTGTTGGAGGATGATAAACAGTGTTTGGATGATGATAAACAGTGTTTGGATGATGATAAACAGTGTTGCATGATGATAAACAGTGTTTGGGGGATAATAAACAGTGTTTGGATGATGATAAACAGTGTTGGATGATGATAAACAGTGTTTGGATGATGATAAACAGTGTTGAATGATGATAAACAGTGTTGGAGGATGATAAACAGTGTTTGGATGATGATAAACAGTGTTTGGATGATGATAAACAGTGTTGCATGATGATAAACAGTGTTTGGGGGATAATAAACAGTGTTTGGATGATGATAAACAGTGTTGGATGATGATAAACAGTGTTTGGATGATGATAAACAGCGTTTGGATGATGATAAACAGTGTTTGGATGATGATAAACAGTGTTGGATGATGATAAACAGTGTTGGATGATGATAAACAGTGTTTGGATGATGATAAACAGTGTTTGGATGAGTATATACAGTGTTGCATGATGATAAACAGTGTTTAAATGATGATAAACAGTGTTAGATTATGATAAACAGTGTTTGGATGATGATAAATAGTGTTGGATGATGATAAACAGTGTTTGGATTATGATAACCAGTGTTGGATGATGATAAATAGTTTTTGGATGATGATCAACAGTACTGGATGATGATAAACAGTGTTGGATGATGATAAACAGCGATGATGATCAACAGTATTGGATGATAATAAACAGTGGTGATGATCAACAGTGTTGGATGATGATAAACAGTGGTTGGATGATGATAAACAATATTGGATGATGATCAACAGCATTGTATGATGATAAACGGTGTTGGATGATGATAAACTGCGTTTTGATGATGATACACAGTATTGGATGATGATAAACAGTGTTGGATGATGATAAACAGTGTTGGATGATGATCAACATTATTGTATGATGATAAACAGTGTTGGATGATGATAAACAGTGTTTGGATGATGATAAACAGTGTTATGGTGATGATAAACAGTATTGGATGATGATAAACAGTGTCGTGTGATGATAAACAGAGCATTTGATGATGATAAACAGCGTTTGGATGATGATAAACAGTGTTTGGATGATGATAAACAGTGTTTGGATGATGATCAACAGTATTGGACGAAGATAAACAGTGTTTTTGGATGATGATAAACAGTGTTTGGATGATGATAACCAGTGTTGGATGATGATAAACAATGTAGGATGATGATAAACAGTGTTGGATGATGATAACCAGTGTTGGATGATGATAAACAGTGTTGGATGATGATAAACAGTGCCTGTATGTCTCCTTGATCTATGTTTGATGCACGTCAGGTGTTTAAAGGAACCAGTCCTGGTGAAGCGTTGATCAAATAGATAATACATCGTGCATCGTTCCTCTGAAAATAACAGAAGGCAGCAATGTTTCATTCTCGGAATTGCGGCAAAACTATTATTTGAAGAATTGTTTGCATGATTTCTTCACTGTTGCTGAAATATTACAGAACATGTCAGTGACTTTCAGGCCCCGGTTAGTTTCTGGCACTGACTATACATAAAGTTAGGTGGATGATTGTTCCGAGGCCCATGCTCAAGGAGTTGCTGTACCAGAAACGTATTCGTGTGGAAGGGACAATAACTCTTGATTGTTGCTACTTTTATACACCGGACAACTGAGTGTATTGATTACAATACTCTAGGATGGGAAACTTCAACAACAGCTATGATAGACAACAAATTGTTCACTTGAGCTTCGTACTCTCAACACAATATATCAGCAGCATATAGGTATTCCAATGGGTACTAATTGTGCTCCCCTATTGGCTGACCTATATCTGTTCTCTATTGAATATGACTATATGCAGGCGCTTTCAAAGACCGATCCATTCAAAGCCCGTTCCTTCTCATTCACCAAACGCTATATAGACGATCTTCTCGCTGTGGATAATCGCTAAATAAATAACGCAGTGAAGGATATATATCTACCTTCCCTGGATTTGAAGGAAACTACAGCTAACCCTACAGGCACATCATATTTAGACCTATATCTCTATGAAAATGAAGCGGGCCTTCTCTCTCGTCGATTGTATGACAAAAGAGATGATTACAATTTTGACATCGTAAACTATCCCTTTCTGGACAGTAATATTCCAGTGGGTCCTGCATATGGCGTACACATATCACGCCTAGTAGCATTTGCTAGATCCTGTGTTAAATGTGACGATTTTAATCAACGTCACAAAACATTGTTGCATAAACTTATAAAACTGGGCTGCACCTTCAAGCGCCTCCACTCAAAGTTTCTCAAATTTGGCGATACATATCGCACGCTGATAGCAAAATACGAGAGTAGCGTGCAAGATCTATGGCGTTACGTTTCGTAACTTGTGTCTAATTTCGCTTAACCCGGGGCTAGGGGCCGTATGAACCCATGTACTTCAAGATCCTCATGATACTCATATGAACAGTCACAATCAAAGCGTGACTGAGATACATCATTCTTTAGATGACGACTTTACAACGAATATTATGGATTAAGAATACTGATCAGCGATACGGATTTGATATTTTTGGAACATCATGATGTCTTGCCGGCATCATTGAAAACTGTTGACCGCTTCTCTCTTGCAGGAAACAAGCCTATGTTTATGTATACTATGATTGTCTTTTTGAATTTGATGCTAATACTGTTATATGGAATATGGAATAGGTCTTTGGATTATGGACGCGGATATTCTCTAGTGGACGACGGCTGAATTATGAATGACGGACCAGACGCTAATAATCTTGATTGTTGCTACTTTTATACAACGGACAACTGAGTGTATTGATTACAATACTCTAGGATGGGCAACTTCAACAACAGCTATGACAGACAACAAATGAGCTTCGTACTCTCAACACCAAGTCAAAATTGGTAACGTTTTCATTTTGGTTAATCCGATTAACATGATGAACGATATTTTAGTTCCATGGATTTACGTCACAGTGTATAAAATTTCCTGCTTCTTTCCATTCGACAACTGTCCGTCTTTCGGGTATCATCAGTACTGTTACCTATAATATTTACATTAATACATATATAAGTCTAAGAAATGAGTGCCGAGCATTAACCCTACCTGGCGGGGGGGGGGGGGTCCATTATGGTCCCCCTATCAAACTTTCTGCACTATCTCCGGAACGGAAAAAAATTGAGAGCTGAAACTCTGTGACGCTATAGTTTATCTTATTGGGGTCATTTTGCATAACCCCCTGGAGCAGAGGATCATGGGTAAATTCAAGATGGCGGCCACGTGGGGTATCAGAAAAGTGATGTTTTTGTCATATTTCTTCAAAATTTCTGCTTTTTCGCGATGAAAAGTGGGTAAAAACTATTTTATTTCATATCACATTAATATTTGCTAATTTTTCATACAATTTTTGTGGAGAAATTGCAAAAATAAAAAATTCAGAAAATTTGACCGAAAAATCGACCAAAAAAATCCGTTTTTGTAAATGACGTCACTGTGACGTCATCAAAGTGGCCATCTTGAATTTTTTACATTTTCTGGTAGAGCTTGCCCAATGGTATAGTGTAATAAGTTTCAGCCTCCTAGCTTAAGGAGTAAGAAAAATAATTACGGGGGCCACTTCGGCCCCCAGGCCTGGACAGGTCCCAAAAAGCCCAGGCCAGATAGGGTTAAACAAATCTTGAGACGAAAGAGGCGGGACCAAGGCAAGATCGCCTACTTCTCCCGATATAGCCCTCAAAACGACATTTATTGGCCAACTAACCTTCATAATAATTGGACATAATTGGGCCTACATGTAGTTGTTCACTCAAAACCGTCATCAACATCTAAAGCTTCAGCTGTCTGATGGGAAAAAATCAAATGTACACTTAATGTTCTACCTACACTTAGGATTGAGGTTTTCTGCTAACTTTTAACAGACAATGGCTCAGTTGCACATTCATGAGAGAACAGTGAAGCTTGGGTGTTCACTGACTCGTGACTTCAGCTGATCAGCTAATGTGTAGTATACTTTCACCTTGCCCAATTGTCACGTCAAATTTACGATAACAGAAAAACGTATCAGAAAAGGTTTGTGAAGTCAAGGATTAACAATCAAATATTTATTTACAATACTAAAATAAAAAAACAAATTGAGTAAGGTTGTGAAATATAGTCTTACTGTTCAATGCTATACCGGTGTATACTTCACAGTCCGTGTTGACGTGCACAAACCTCTTCACAGTCCGTGCCGACGTGTACAAATCACTTTTCTGTAATTTGGTAGTCGGTTGTTTGGAGTTCTCGGTTGTTTAGAGTCCCAATAAATGTCCAATTTCCGACAGTTCAATCACGTAGATTACACCGCAGCTAAAAGTCAATTCACAGGAGTATACAATCCAGCAATCCACAGCAAAGGTAACACAGTATAACGCACCCACATACAGCCAGTTTGAATACCCTCTCGAATAACTGAGTGTTGCGCTATTTATACTTTATGCGGCATTCCAGTACATTCTACCAAATCAAGAAGCCTCTCGAATATGCATTACATCATCATCTGGCCTAGATACAATTTATAATAATCTTCTAGAAAGATCGAAGTGATTAACCCACGTAAACAAGCTCGCGTCATATATTCTAGAAGCATCCTGTCTAATAATAGACTACAATACCATGACACAATCTATTGATCCAGGAAAATATTTTGAATTGGCGATAGCTATATATTTTCATGTAATATTTGACAAACTATACATTATTCTAATCACAGTGACACTTTCTTTGAATACTGGGGGAATATAACAGTTCAAAATACTATCTTGAGATGATAGATAAAGAAGAGTGAAATTATACAACCCCTTTGCTGACCAGCTGAAGTCACGGAACAGTGAACAGACAGGCTGTTATTTGTTCTTTGACTACTGTGTGACTGAGCCATTTTGGCACTTAACTCTATTGCCGAAAATCGACATGGCGTAGAGCCCATTTTCGGTGGCTAATCTTAATCAGTAATACCTGTGGCATCTAAATTGGATTTTCAACGTGTTATTTTTTTCTAATAGTGTATATTAATACTTGTATTAAGTGAATTGCATCCTCATTTTTTTCTTTCATGCAAACAATTATTTATATGAAAAACAACAAGGTCAAAATATCAGATTTTTGGCATAGATCTTTTGTCAGTCAGTGCTTCAGTACGTTATGGGCTTTACCATCAACTGTTTTGCATGTGAAATGTAACGAATCCTCTTAAAGAATACAAGTTAAATAAGTTAATCAGTTAAGTACGTGTACTTCAAATAATGGTGCGATTGAAAATGTTATCAATCTATGCGGTTAAAAAGAACGAATTAGTCTACTGTATATTTAAAAATCAATGTAATAGATGCAAATATAAAGTGGAGCTCTCAATCTAACCTCAATCTCAATCTGGAACTCTCAGTCTATAAAGTGAAACTCCAAATCCAACGAACGAATTTTTAATTGGAAAAAAGAGTTTCAATTCGAGAAGATTGGGGATAGGGTTCAGCCTATTCGATTGGAATTTCAATCTAATTAAATTAGAGGGTATAATTACCGGAAGAATGTAATCAAGGAATTATTTTCACCATTACGCCAGATTTATTTACTGAAAGGTCGTCTGCTATATAGCCTGCAATCGCGGAAGATTTTTTTTTTTTTTTTTTTTAATCCATACACCAGTAAAATACGCAATATCGAAGCCAGCTACTCCATGAATATATCAATTTTATTTTCAGCATATATCCAGGTTTCAAGTGAGGATAATATGTATGCCACTGGAACCCCCTTAGATGAGTTTCGGTTTATCGGCATGAGAACCACAACTTGTGCCCGAAAGTGTGGGAAACTACCTGACTGCGGCGCATTCAATCACCACAACAAGAGCGGACGATGTCGTTTGTTCCAATCTATAGAGCAGATCAGGTTATCAACGAAGAAGGAAGCTGGGTGGACCACATGGGCTCCGCACATTTATTAAAGATTTCGAGAACCATAGCGACATGATTTTCGATACCTAATTATCATATTTTTCCTACGAAGTAAGCTCTCATTTGCAAATTGTCTGGTAATGAGTGAGTCAGTCAGTCCATCCGAATCCTTTCTCCGAAAAATAAGGAGAGCCGTTGACTTTAGAACCTTGATTTTTGGCATGTACGTGCATTAGGGGACTGTTACCAGCAAGTTCTGAGCTGACCTACTTTTGATGAAAATTTGACCTACTTAAGTGACCTATAAACGTCGAAATTGGCAAAAACATATCCTAATGCCTCCTAAGACAATGGAAATGCGCTTAATTAGGTAAATGTCAGTGTGAACTGATCTAATTGGGTCAAGGTCAATGTGACCTACATTCTGACCCAAGTTTTTACCTAAATAGGTGACCTAGAAACCTCGAAATTGGCAAAAACATGTCTCAATGCCTCCTACGACCATGAAAATGGACAGTCTTAGGTCAAGGTACACACTTAAATCATATCAAACGTTAGTCACACTGCAATGTGCTCATTTAAATTGCAATTAAAGCTATTCGTTCAGGTAATTAGAATATGGCAGTGTGACTAACGTCACAGGACCTACGAAGTAGGGTAGGCATGAGGACTCCGACGCGAACTGAACTATTGGAAATTGGAAAAGTAGGTCAGCTCAGAACTTGTTAATAACAGTCCCCTAATGCACCTTCATGCCAAAAACCAAGGTTCTAATGTCAACGGTTCTCCTTATTTTGCCGACGAAAGGATTCGGATGGACTGACTGACAATTTGCAAATGAGAGCCTACTTCGTAGGAATTTGTGATAATTAATTCTTCTTATTACTACAAGTGAATTATCTAAGAATATTGAAAAAATAGTTTTTAAATGTCCACGCTAATAGCTTTCAGGTTGTCATAATGTATATTTTAGACCAAAACAGCTTGCCTATTTGCTTTACTTCAGGATATTAAAAATTCAAAGCATAAAGACCAAGCGCGACCTCTTCAACTCAAATAGATCTTAACTTTGAAGCGGGACCGGAATTAAACAATTTCAGTCGAGCTTATTCAGTCTCTCTAAAACAGTGCTTTCTCTCATTGAAAGAGTTTGTAACTCCCTAACAGTCGGTGTAACACATCAGACAGTAGGAAGTGTACAATCTGACGACAGTGTTGAGTTGAAGACTTCACCCCAAGTAACATTTTAGTTAGCACAGGTTCAGTCGGAGGAAAACGTTTAACTGCGAAACGACCTAGTACTGCGTGAATAGCTATTTTCTTCAATATATACCGGTTGCTTCTTTCGTCTTGGTTAAATCTAATTAAGTTCAATATTATTGGTTAAGAAATTAATAACTTGATCAATGGACCACCGTGTGTTATAAGAACATGCGTGGAATATTTGATGTGCTCAGCCGAATAACCCAGTCTTAAACATATACTCTTCATGTTTCTTGTTTGATGGATTTATTAAAAGGCTCATTTTTGGGAGTAAGAGTGGATTAAGTTCATATATATGTTTTGCAAGTCTATAGTGTTAATCATTTATTGTTATATTGTATCATACGATCGCAAGTTTATCGAATTTAGAAAGCATATTGGGGATCTATTGGGGCAGCGCCGCCGGATTTCTGAATTCGCTAAACATGGGAGCCGCCATCTTGATATTGGACGAGTAACAGCTGTTTTCTCGAGCCATACTTTCACAGACGTGCCGTTGAGTGATCCAGCTAGTTTTAGATCGTAAAACGACAGGATTGTATCACCCGTTCGTGGTTAACAAATTCATATTAATTGTGTTATAATGAATTCATCGAATAAATGTTCTTTAGTACTATTTTATTATGGCTGAGAGACCAAATCGGTGACCATACATGATGAAGTTATTCACCTGTACCATGTGTACGTCTGCAGCAAAATGTTTGAGATTGAACTGCGAGTTACTAAAAACTCGAAACAGTAAAACACGCGGATCGGATTGATGTGTAGAGAAAGTCGATCTAGGCTTAATTTACAATGACACACATCAATAAAGAAGTAGTGGCCTGATGATGTATCGCATATAATGCCACAGCGCGAACTCTTACATCAGGCTATGTGAAATGACCTAATACGTCAACCAGAGAACAAAGTCCTAGTTTGACATGCGGTTCATGTGCCCATTTTACGATCAAGCACTTAACTTCCGGCTAACCCCACACATCCCAGGTGGGTCCTTGTGCGAACTACATTAGTCAAACATTTAATCGGAAAACAAACAAATCGATGTGTTTTTTTTTCAACGATAATGGTGCATCGTGACCTGTATTCACCAGTGGCACACATAATTGGCTTGTAATACGAAGATTATAAGCTACAAACGTTTCCGCCGGCATTGATGCATCTGCATCAATAAGTTTTCTTGTATGTGGTTCTGAAACGGAGAATATAACAAAGACTTACGAACGTCGCATGCATGATCACGACGTGCCTTGCATTGTTGATGCGCCCATTTGAAACAGCAAGCAAAGGAGGTGTTCGCTTTAGATGGATATTTTTCCCTTCTGCGTCGATCTCTGCTGCTCTATTGTCTCGCTTCGAGTCGGCCGGTAAATTGTGCGTAATGCTCAGGTATTCCCCAACCCTTTGTCAGACAGGCGAGGCCAGTCTAATGGGAAATTCTGGTTCATATTCTCATACGGTTACCATTAGTATTTTCATGAACGACCCATATATTTACGAACAATAATCAGTTATATTAATACATAAATTCTGGATACATATCTTGGATAATCCGGGCTCTTTGGTGTTCGAAGTGTACACTAATACATCGAGCAGTAGTGGCTGGGCTGCCTATTTACGTATGCTTTTAGACTCGTGTGGACTTGGATACATGTATATTAACCAGTCCCATATTACGAAATGTGATATAGAAATCATAATTCGTAGACTTAAGGATATTGCAATGCAGGATATACTATCTGCTATCCACTCGTCTGATAAACTTACAGTTCTGTCTTTAATGACTTCTTCGTTTAACCGTGCCAGTTATGTGGATCTTGTCGTTTCCAAGGAATTAAGAAGTGTTCTCTGCCGCTACAGAATTAGTGCACATAAATTAGAAATAGAAATTGGCCGATACAAGAATATAACTAGAACTGAGCGCTTGTGTACACATTGTTCATGTCAATCTATCGAGGATGAATACCATGTCTTATTTCAATGTCAAAGCTATAAGGATATACGAGTGCCATTCATCAATACAATACAGAAAATGTTTCCATACTTCTCAAAGTTACAGAAAACCGAAAAGATTAAATTGGTACTTGGGAGTATCTCCAAATCTATTTTGACCCTCACTGCCAAATACCTGATACTATGTGAGAACTTGCGGAAGACTGAAACTTATTAGTTCCTTGGAAATATGTGTATAGGCCTATCTATACTTCAGCTAGTCCAACTGGTAACTGCTATACGTATATACGGTATTACATACTTCAACCTGTTTGTTAAATATTATTGTTTCACACTGACAGTTGTATTTTCGTCCTTTTGTGCCAAATGACCATATAACCAGCCATGTGACTGTGTTTTAGTGTCAATAAAGTTATCTTATCTTATCTAAACCGACTCGAAAACTGAAAAATCACTGTCAAAAGTTCAGCGAACAATAATTAAGGAAGTAACTGCAAAAAAAAAAAAAAAAAAAACATATTGTCACATGTATAATCACTTGGGAAAGCAAGCGTCATCACTTGTTCAGTGTCATTTCCTTAATAAAGGCCTTGATATAAGACAAGTTTAACCCAGAAACTTGTCAATTCACAGTTACAACTTTCCGCTGTCCCAAGACGAAATTATATATGTGTAACAATTATTTTTTTACTCTGCTGGATCCTCAGAATATTCAAATACTGAACAAGTGGTCTGACTGTGTGTGTGGAGTTGTTTGTGTGCAATTCTATTCAAGAATTATAATAAAACAAGGGATTATGTGCGTTAGGGGTTCGCTGTTTTTTTTTCACGTCACTATTGCACTTTAAAGTCCAAAATCAAGATGGGAGAAAAAAGGAAGAAATGGAAGAAAAAAAATCTCGGGGATTTGGGGATTCGAACCAAAATGTTGGTTTTCTTTTAATCTGTAGTCCGACACGGTAACCATTCGGCTATTACAATTATCAACTTAGGGAATCATGTGCCGAATGACGGTGAACTACACCCTTTCAGTGTATTACAAGCGTTTTGATATATTTCAATATTATGAAAATATGACACCTTTAACCAAAACGATTCTTCAGTAACATTTTGAATCAAACCTACCCCATTTCGATATGTAAGACTCGTTTTGGTTAAAGGTGTCATATTTTATATATGAAGGGAATTCCCTTCAAGAATATCGCCAAAAATTGCAAAAACAAACAAATGCTTATTTTATAATACTCATAATATATTTTTGACAAATCTCTTCTCGGTGAAAATTGAGAATATGAAAATTCAGTATTTTCTCTCTCAAGCTAATAACTTTTAAAGTAAACGAGAGGAAATTATATTTTCGATTTATAAACGCAACACACTAAGGAAAAAAAATGCGGTCAAACCGAACACCTCCTTTGATGGCAGTGGCACCATGTTGTTTTATCCACGATTAAGTCGGATGTACCGGTACATATGAAGTATCTTCATGGCTTATCGAGCTGTGTCATTGTCTGCTAGCGCGAGCTAGTGTGATTAAGGTGTGAACTCAACAGGACGTGTTTACAGTCAATGTATGGTAGGAAAAAAAACCTACGTTTTATCAGTGGTTTTACTGTGTGGATATATGGATATGTGAGCCATTATTTGTAATGGAATATGTATGTAAACCTATAGTTTGGCAATTTTGTGTGATATTTCGAAAGTAATAATTATGAAATAAAACTTTATTATTGTAAGAAACTATTGTTTTCTACAAAGATAAACTTTTAGAGAACATTTCAAAGAAACACAAATTGTGTCAGAAAAGTGTGACACTAAATTGTTGGGCATTGTGAACCTGAATTACCACGGTTCGTCTGATGTTTGATTTACTATTATGATTTGTTACCACGGATTTGAACAATGAAGTTTCACGGTCTATCATTGAACATCATAGTTGACCACGGTTCGTTGTATGGTAAACCATGGTAAAATTGACCATACATTTTATTACCATATTTATTACCGTATGGATTCACGATACATTATCATGGATTTTCATGGTTCAGCTTGGAATACCATGGCTCACCACGGTTCGTTGTATGGTAAACCACGGTTAACTTTACCATACAATCTTTTACCACGGATTCACCATAAATTACCATGGATGTTCATGGTTCAGCCTGGAATACTGAGGTTCACCACGGTTCGTTGTATGGTAAAACAAGGTAAACTTTACCATACAATCTTTTACCATGGATTCACCATAAATTACCACGAATGTTCATGGTTCAGCCTGGAATACCGTGGTTCACCACGGTTGGTTGTATGGTAAACCACGGTAAACTTTACCATACAATCCTTTACCTCGGATTTACCATACATTACCATGGATGTTCATGGTTCAGCCTGGAATACCGTGGTTCACCACGGTTCGTTGTATGGTAAACCACGGTAAATTTTACCATACAATATTTTACCTCGGATTTACCATACATTACCATGGATGTTCATGGTTCAGCCTGGAATACCGTGGTTCACCACGGTTCGTTGTATGGTAAACCACGGTAAACTTTACCATACAATATTTTACCTCGGATTTACCATACATTACCATACAGAACCGTGGTTTACCATGCATTACCATACTTTACCCTATGGTAATGTATGGTAAACCACGTTTTTTTTTTATAAGGGTGGCGCTAATGCTGCTCAGCCTGCTTTCACTAACCGACCCCAGACGCAGTCCTTTCAGAGTGGCCCGCCTTCGGAGCATTTTCAAGCACGGACAGGCAGGACCATGTACCCTCTCAACGACATCTGCTTCCGGTGCGGATAATCCGGGCATTGGGCTTTCAGCTGCCCCAACGACTCAGCGGTCACTGACCAGACCCCCGAAGGAAGAAATTTCACAGGTGCCGCGAAATGATGGACCGGATCTTGAAGATAAGTATTTCTCTCGTTTGAAAACTGAATATTTTGACGCTGACAAAAGTTTTTTATATGAGCTAGCTAAAGGCTCTGAATATTCTACTACTGAGCAAGTTTCAGTCAAAGGGCGATTGAGAGCGCATTTACAATTTTGGCGAATGATTGGTGCAAGTGATCATGTCATAGACATTATAAAGAACGGTTACGTCATACCTTTCGCTAATACCCCAGAGAGTAGATTATTCCGGAATAACCGGCCCGCTGTGGATGATTACGAGTTCGTCTCTGAACAATTACAGATTTGTTGAAAACTGGCCGTGCTGTGGAGGTTTCCTCTGTTCCAAGGGTTGTTAATCCCTTATCGGTCGCCGTGCAGAAATCCGGCAAAAACCGTTTAATTTTGGACTTACGTCATGTAAATAAATCTGTTATTTTGAACAAGGTTAAGTTCGAGTACTGGAGAAGTGCTCTTAATTATGTAGAATCAAATGGCTATATGTTTAAGTTTGACCATAAATCTGGCTATCACTATATTGACATATGTGAAGCCCAGAAGTGTTTTTTATGTTTTTCTTGGACATTTAACGGAATAACCAAATATTGTTGCTTTACTGTTTTGCCTTTCGGATTTTCGTCCGCCTCTTATGCGTTTACTAAATGCCGTCGTCCATTAGTGAAATATTGGAGATTAAATGGGATAAAGATTGTCGTATATTTAGATGACGGATGGGCGGTTAATGTTGATAAACTTATATGTATTGCGCAAGCCAGATTTGTAAAGCACTCGTTAGCCTGTTCAGTCTTTTTTGTTAATCTTGAGAAATCTGTTTTCGACCCAGTACAATTGTTGGAGTGGCTGGGACTGGTTTGGGATCTAAAGATCTCCTCGCTTATTATAATCGAAAGAAAAATTACCGAGCTTATTACTCGTTTAGGAGAGATTTTTTGGTATTTAGAACATCAGTCTGCTCGGAATTTGGCTAGGGTGACCGGAAAGATTATTTCCATGATTCCTGTAGTAGGTAACATAGCGAGACTCATGACCAGATGTTTACATTTTCGTATCAATTCCAGGTTTTCCAGGGACGGAGAATTTTTCTTATCTAAGAGTTCGCCTGTTATACAAGAATTGAAATCCTGGATGATCAATTGCCCTAGTTTAAGCCGGCGCCGGTTATTTCATTACAGTGTTGTTTTTTTTCTGACGCTAGCTATTTTGCTTGCGCGGCATTCTCTGTAAGTACGGGAACACATATTTTACACAAAATGTGGTCACCTGTCAAATCTGAACAAAGTTCAAGATGGAGAGAGCTAAAAACCATTTGTTTAGGAGTACTAGCTTTTAATCGGTTTTTAGAGGGTAAAACCGTAAAATGGTTTACAGACAACCAGAGTTGTGTGTCCATTGTACAATCTGGGAGTAGGAGAACTCACAAGAAATTGCTATGGATTTATTCAGTGCATGCTTACGCAGCAATATCACATTAGAAGTCCGATGGATTCCGCGGGCCCATAATGTATAAGCTGATATTTTCAGTAGAATATTTGATCATGATGATTGGCAAGTCAGCTGGGAATTTTTCAGTTTTATGAATGAGATGTGGGGACCGTATACGGTAGATAGATTTGCTCATTTTGAGAATGCAAAATTACCAATTTTCAACTCAAAATTTTGAAATCCCGGAACTGCGGGCGTGGATGCATTTTCTCAAGATTGGCAGAAAGATAACAATTCGCTGCTACACCCAATCTCCTTGGTTCCTCGTGCTATAAAGCACTATTTCATTATTTGTTGAGAAAAGTAAAACTGATTTATTCAGAGAGGGCAATTTCGTTATTTTAGCGCGAACTTTCAGTAACACTTGTCAGTAGTATATAACTGTCCTTTCGGGCCCCCTTCTCCCCGGATGTAACTATGACGTCACAACTTCATATGGTGGCGCCATCTGTACACTTTGGATGCTAGGGAGGAAACCAGGCGGTGGGGAGATCACGGGGAGGTCACAGAGGTTAAGTGCACTATAGTCCGGCAACCTTTGACCTCGAATTCTTCCGCGGTGATGCGGTCTGGTGGTAATGCGGTTGCGGGAGAAAGCTTCCGTGGACAGAAAGTAGTCCCATGGGTTGAGGAGACAACTCGAATGTTTGGCCGCCATCTTGAATTTTTGCCTCGTCTCATGTCACGGTAAATTGAGCAACATTACCCTCAAAAAACCCTCACATTACCCTCAAAAAACCCTCTAAGACATATAATAATAATAAAGATACCATATAGGTGTTGTACGATCTTATTATGACGAGTCTAGCATCAGTGCCACCCCAGGGTTGAGCGTTTATTGTCCCATATGTCTCCGCAAAAAATAAACAAACAAAATGGCGGCGCTTGCTATGGGAATTCCCTTTTGACATCACGACATCGATCGCGCTGCCCTCTGGAGGCAAGGAAGACAACTTCTGACTGGGCGAACCCTCTGTAGGACAAATGCCGGGTCATCTCCCCTGATTCGAACATTTGCGTCTTTACGGGGAATGCCTGTATGATGTATAGGGGTGGTCATTTTGGTCTTGTGGATTTTACTATGGGTTGTGGTTCGTGAAGGGGCATCTGATGGGCTGGGTGTGGGGTTGAAAAATCGGCATTCTGCGCATGCGCGGTGGCCCAAGGGTATGGAAATAGACATTTTGAAGCTAGGGGAGTTACTAATGGTCCAATGGGGTCATATGAGGTATCAATGTGAAGCATTCGTGAAGGGGCATCTGATGGACTGGGTGTGGGGTTGAAATATCGGTATTCTGCGCATGCGCGGTGGCCCAAGGGTATGGAAATAGACGTTTGGAGCTAGGGGAGGCACTAATGGGCCGATGGGGTCGAGGGAGATATCAAAATGAAGCTTATGTGAGGGGGCATCTAAGCGGCTGGGTGTGGGGTTGAAATATCGACATTCTGCGCATGCGCGGTGGTCAAAGGGTATGAAAATAGACGTTTTGGAGCTAGGGGAGTCCCTAATGGTCCAATGGAGTTGTATGAGATATCAATGTGAAGCCTATGTGAAGGGCCATCCAGTTATTGGTGGGTGCATGACAAAATTTTCCTGAAAAAAAAAAACGGAACACGGACTTCATCGAAAAATCCGGGAAAATGCCTATATCGGGTATGGGGGGTATATAGGTCGCCGGGCTTAACGGGGCTTGCCTATCAATAGAGTTATCTCCCCCTAGTTCCAGGGTGGGTGTACGTAAAATTTTTCCTGAAAAAATACGGAACACGGACTTTATTCTAAATTACGGGAAAATGCCTATATGGGGTATGGGGGGTATAGGACCCATGTTTGTCCCCCTGGGAAACCTACTTCTAGACATTTGCGGTAGGGTTGTTTGGATTTGTTTTTAACGTATCGTCATTTAGAACATGATAGGAAGTGTCCCGGAGCGAATCGGTGAATTTTTTGAAAAAGTACGATATAGCCCCATATAGGCCCATACTGGGGGTATAGGATCAATGTTTGTCCCCCTGGGAAACCTACTTCTATACATTTGCGGTAGGGTTGTTTGGATTTGTTTTTCACGTCTCGTCATTTAGAACATGATAGGAAGTGTCCCGGAGCGAAACGGTGAAATTTTAAACCTATTTCTAGACATTTGCGGTACGGTTGTTTGGATTTGTTTTTCACGTCTCGTCATTTAGAACATGACAGGAAGTATCCCGGAGCGAAACGGTGAAATTTATGAAAAAGTCACCGCGGCCTTTTGGAGTCTATGTGGGCCACTAATGGTCCGATGGGGTCGAGTGAGGTCTTATTGTGAAGCTCTCATGCAGGAGCACTTGACTACACTAATGGTTCGTACGTTGTCAATAGTCTGCGCATGCGCAGCCTGGCCGTAGTATAGAAAGCAGACATTTTTGGGGGTGTGTGTGGGTGTGTTTGGGTTAGAGATGCACCGCTATGGGTCCGAATGGATCGTGGAAGGTGTCAAAGTGGAGCTTGTGTGGGGTAGAGTCAGAATGGCGTGGTTTTAAATGCAAGTCGCGTCAATCTGCGCATGCGCAGTTGGTTGTAGTAAGTAAAGTGGTCATTTCGGAGTAGTGAAGGAAGGTATTTGGGGTAGAGATGGACCATCCTTGGTTCAATGCGTCCTGGAAGGTGTCATGTTGTAGCTCTCGGGGTGTAGACTTCGATTTGAGGGATCTCCACAGCATCTGTGACGTCATCGGTACGAGTAGTAGCGGAAGTGGACATTTTGGGGTAGTGAAGGAAGGTATTTGGTGTAGAGAGGGACCATTCCTGGTCCGAATGCGTCGTATGAGGTGTCATCTTGTAGCAACGCCCGCCAACGCCAAGCTTAACGCGTCAACGCCCTGGTGAAATAGCTCAGAAGTTCTGCTTTTCTAGATATTCCATGGAATTGTCACTAATTCTTCGAAATGCAGTGACGCCCGTCAACGCTCGTAGTTACGCCTTAACGCTCTAACATAACGCCTTGACGCCATGATATAGACCGGAGAGAGAACAACAACAACAACAACAACGATGACACATGAGAGAACAACAACAACAAGAAGTTTTTTCATATAGTTTATTTTCCCCAATGTTACAGCATACCCACGCTGGGGGAGCCGCGTTGGGTATGTTTACAACTCAAAAAGACTCTTGCCCAATCAGAGGCCACCATTTGCATCTGTCATATTCGTTCCTGTCCGTTAGATGTATTCTTGTCCAATCAGAAGTCGCCATTTCAGCAAGTTCCATCTTCGACCATGTTCGCTCTGAACCGTTTATTCTAATCATCGTCGGACAGGCCTGGATATTCTTCGGGCAGCATGTCCTGAAACAGTTGTTTGCGCATTCTGATCGCATTTTCCAGGGCCTCGGTGGGTGGTAGCCCCATAGCCTCTTCCAAGTGACGCTTGTTCTTCATGATGGACCTGTGCGTGGGATCGCCTTTCATTTCAAGCGGTAGTAAGGTATACTGTTCATAGATCGCCATGGCTGTTTTCCTGATGCGGGGGCGCATTTGGGTGTACGTCTGTTGTAAATTATCCTCTCCGGCGTCCTCAATCGCTGCAGCGTAAGTATTGATAGCTGCTGTCACAATACGATCCCAGAAGGTAGGTTCTGCCTCACTTTCCACGGACGTATGCTGACTATCTGAGGTCAAGCTCCCCGCATCACTAGATAGACTCTCGGCAATCTCTGTTTCGGTATCAGTCGGTACACTCTCAGCAGTCTCTGTATCAGCATCCGCCTCAACGGACTCCTCAGAGTCTTCAATCCCATGTATATTGTTCTGGTGTCGCATCATATCGTAATGTCTGGTGAACGTGCGTTCGCACTCAGAGCAAGTATAAGTCATGTTGCCGGTTGAACGTCGACTGTGCGTGTTTTTGGAAATACGCTCGCTTTTATAGACAGTAACGCCCGTCAACGCTTAGCTTAACGCTTCAACGCCCTGGTGAATTAGCTCAGAAGCTCTGATTTCCATGGAATTGACACCAATTCATCGAAATGCAGCGACGCCCGTCAACGCCCGTCGTTACGCCTTAACGCCCGTCTCAACGCCTTAACGCCCGTCCCAACCCCTTAACACACTTTCTTTACGCTTTAACGTCGTTTAATGATGCGTTCAAACAAATGTTGCTTTTGTGCTAGTGCTCTGACATACGCCGCTTTCCAGGTCATGTTGGATCCGCCATTTTGGAGCCGCCATGTTGGATCCGCCATTTTGGAACCGCCATCTTGGATATGTCCCATAATGCACCGGGTCAAAATACTCGCTTCTGATTGGACGAGAGCTCTGTGACGGATTTGAAATACTCGCTTCTGATTGGTGTACGTCGCTAAAGGTGACCGGAACTGACCTTTGACCCCGGCGCGCAAAGGTTTCCACCGCGGTGGAAACCTTTACACCGCGCGTGCCGGGGTCAAAGGTCAGTTCCGGTCACCTTTAGCGACGTACCTCAATCAGAAGCGAGTATTTTGACCCGGTGCATTATGGGACATATCCAAGATGGCGGTTCCAAAATGGCGGATCCAACATGGCGGCTCCAAAATGGCGGATCCAACATGACCTGGAAAGCGGCGTATGTCAGAGCAATAGCACAAAAGCAACATTTGTTTGAGCGCATCATTAAACGACGTTAAAGCGTTAAGAAAGTGTGTTAAGGCGTTGAGACGGGCGTTAAGGCGTTGAGACGGGCGTTAAGGCGTAACGACGGGCGTTGACGGGCGTCGCTGCATTTCGATGAATTGGTGTCAATTCCATGGAAATCAGAGCTTCTGAGCTAATTCACCAGGGCGTTGAAGCGTTAAGCTAAGCGTTGACGGGCGTTACTGTCTATAAAAGCGAGCGTATTTCCAAAAACACGCACAGTCGACGTTCAACCGTCAACATGACTTATACTTGCTCTGAGTGCGAACGCACGTTCACCAGACATTACGATATGATGCGACACCAGAAAACTATACATGGGATTGAAGACTCTGAGGAGTCCGTTGAGGCGGATGCTGATACAGAGACTGCTGAGAGTGTACCGACTGATACCGAAACAGAGATTGCCGAGAGTCTATCTAGTGATGCGGGAGCTTGACCTCAGATAGTCAGCATACGCCCGTGGAAAGTGAGGCAGAACCTACCTTCCTGCGACAGCAGCTATCAATACTTACGCTGCAGCGATTGAGGACGCCGGAGAGGATAATTTACAACAGACGTACACCCAAATGCGCCCCCGCATCGGGAAAACAGCCATGGGGATCTATGAACAGTATACCTTACTACCGCTTGAAATGAAAGGCGATCCCATGCACAGGTCCATCATGAAGACCAAGCGTCACTTGGAAGAGGCTATGGGGTTACCACCCACCGAGGCCCTGGAAAATGCGATCAGAATGCGCAAACAACTGTTTCAGGACATGCTGCCCGAAGAATATCCAGGCCTGTCCGACGATGATTAGAATAAACGGTTCAGAGCGAACATGGCCGAAGATGGAACTTTCTGGAATGGCGACTTCTGATTGGACAAGAATACATCTAGCGGACAGGAACGAATATGACAGATGCAAATGGTGGCCTCTGATTGGGCAAGAGTCTTTTTGAGTTGTAAACATACCCAACGCGGCTCCCCCAGCGTGGGTATGCTGTAACATTGGGGAAAATAAACTATATGAAAAAACTTCTTGTTGTTGTTGTTGTTCTCTCATGTGTCATCGTTGTTGTTGTTGTTGTTGTTCTCTCACCGGTCTATATCATGGCGTCAAGGCGTTATGTTAGAGCGTTAAGGCGTAACTACGAGCGTTGACGGGCGTCACTGCATTTCGAAGAATTAGTGGCAATTCCACGGAATATCTAGAAAAGCAGAACTTCTGAGCTATTTCACCAGGGCGTTGAAGCGTTAAGCTTGGCGTTGGCGGGCGTTGCTACAAGATGACACCTCATACGACGCATTCGGACCAGGGATGGTCCCTCTCTACACCAAATACCTTCCTTCACTACCCCAAAATGTCCACTTTCGCTACTACTCGTACCGATGACGTCACCGATGACGTCACAGATGCTGTGGAGATCCCTCAAATCGAAGTCTACACCCCGAGAGCTACAACATGACACCTTCCAGGACGCATTGAACCAAGGATGGTCCATCTTTACCCCAAATACCTTCCTTCACTACCCCGAAATGAACACTTTACTTACTACAACCAACTGCGCATGCGCAAATTGACGCGACTTGCATTTAAACCCACGCCATTCTGACTCTACCCCACACAAGCTTCACTTTGACACCTTCCACGACCCATTCGGACCCATAGCGGTGCATCTCTAACCCAAACACACCCACACACACCCCCCAAAATGTCTGCTTTCTATACTACGGCCAGGCTGCGCATGCGCAGACTATTGACAACGTACGAACCATTAGTGTAGTCAAGTGCTCCTGCATGAGAGCTTCACAATAAGACCTCACTCGACCCCATCGGACCATTAGTGGCCCACATAGACTCCAAAACGTCCACCCCGTATGGACCTATACACCCATAGTCATGCAGTATAGGCCTATGGGCCTACCCAGGCCGCGGTGACTTTTTTCAAAAATTTCACCGTTTCGCTCCGGGACACTTCCTATCATGTTCTAAATGACGAGACGTGAAAAACAAATCCAAACAACCCTACCGCAAATGTCTAGAAATAGGTTTCCCAGGGGGACAAACATTGGTCCTATACCCCCAGTATGGGACTATAGTATATGGGTCTATATGGGTCTCGGTGACTTTTTTCAAAAATTTCACCGTTTCGCTCTGGGACACTTCCTATCATGTTCTAAATGACGAGACGTGAAAAACAAATCCAAACAACCCTACCGCAAATGTATAGAAGTAGGTTTCCCAGGGGGATCGACAAACATTGATCCTATACCCCCAGTATGGGCCTATATGGGGCTATATCGTACTTTTTCAAAAATTTCACCGATTCGCTCCGGGACACTTCCTATCATGTTCTAAATGACGATACGTGAAAAACAAATCCAAACAACCCTACCGCAAATGTCTAGAAGTAGGTTTTCCAGGGGGACAAACATGGGTCCTATACCCCCCATACCGCATATAGGCATTTTCTCGTAATTTAGAATAAAGTCCGTGTTCCGTATTTTTTCAGGAAAAATTTTACATACACCCACCCTGGAACTAGGGGGAGATAACTCTATTGATAGGCAAGCCCCGTTAAGCCCGGCGACCTATATACCCCCCATACCCCATATAGGCATTTTCCCGGATTTTTCGATAAAATCCGTGTTCCGTTTTTTTTTTTGAGGAAACTTTTTACATGCACCCACCCATGACTGGATGTCCCTTCACATAGGCTTCACATTGATATCTCATACAACTCCATTGGACCATTAGGGACTCGCCTAGCTCCAAAACGTCTATTTTCATACCCCTTGTCCACCGCGCTTGCGCAGAATGTCGATATTTCAACCCCACACCCAGTCCCTTAGATGCCCCCTCATATAAGCTTCACTTTGATACCTCCCTCGACCCCATCGGACCATTAGTGGCTCCCCTAGCTCCAACACGACTATTTTCATACCCTTGGGCCACCGCGCATGCGCAGAATGCCGATATTTCAACCCCACACCCAGCCCATCAGATGCCCCTTCACGAATGCTTCACATTGATACCTCATTTGACCCCATTGGACCACTAGTAACTCCCCTAGTTCCAAAATGTCTATTTCCATACCCTTGGGCCACCGCGCATGCGCAGAATGCCGATATTTCAACCCCACACCCAGCCCATCACATGCCCCTTCACGAACCACAACCCATAGTAAAATCCACAAGACCAAAATGACCACCCCTATACATCATACAGGCATTCCCCGTAAAGACGCAAATGTTCGAATCAGGGGAGATGACCCGGCATTTGTCCTACAGAGGGTTCGCCCAGTCAGAAGTTGTCTTCCTTGCCTCCAGAGGGCAGCGCGATCGATGTCGTGATGTCAAAAGGGAATCCCCATAGCAAGCGCCGCCATTTTGTTTGTTTATTTTTTGCGGAGACATATCGGACAATAAACGCTCAACCCTGGGGTAGCACTGATGCTAGACTCGTCATAATAAGATCGTACAACACCTATATGGTATCTTTATTATTATTATATGTCTTAGAGGGTTTTTTGAGGGTAATGTGAGGTTTTTTGAGGGTAATGTTGCTCAATTTACCGTGACATGAGACGAGGCAAAAATTCAAGATGGCGGCCAAACATTCGAGTTGTCTCCTCAACCCATGAGACTACTTTCTGTCCGCGGAAGCTTTCTCCCGCAACCGCATTACCACCAGACCGCATCACCGCGGAAGAATTCGAGGTCAAAGGTTGCCGGAACTATAGTGCACTTGACCTCTGTGACCTCCCCGTGACCTCCCCACAGCCTGGTTTCCTCCCTTGCATCCAAAGTGTACAGATGGCGCCACCATATGAAGTTGTGACGTCATAGTTACATCCGGGGAGAAGGGGACCCGAAAGGACAGTTATATACTACTCTTGTCCATGTCGTATGTTAGACAGATGTCTTAAGCTGCTTCTATTCCGGAGGGCTCGGACGGCTTCATTTTCAGACAGTTAACTTTCTTCAAATCTTCTAACGTATATAAATTACGTAATTCTGGACCCCTAACGTATTCAAGGACGACAGAAAGTATACTGGCGACGATTAAAGTTCTTGGCTTAAACACAAAGTTCTTTGGTGTTCACAGTCTACGATCCGGCGGCGCCAGCGCCAACGCTAGCGCCGCCGCCAACGCTGGCGTTCCCGATAGACTCTTTAAAAGGCACGGCAGGTGGCGATCGGAAAACTCCAAGGACGGATATATAAAAGACGATCTTAAAACTAAATTATCTGTTACCTTGAGTCTAGGCTTGTAATAAAACACGTAGTTTCCCGCTTTCCATTTTCGCCTTTTTTTGTCTTCTCGAAGTAGACGGGCACGGGGGCCCGGCTACTCTATTGTGAATAAAAGCATGTGTTGAGATGATAAATAATTTGAGTTCGTTTGAGTAGAACGAATTAGAAAATAAAGATAAATTTATCTGGAAGATATTTAGACCACTCTAAAAGTGACACAAATTCGATTTCTAAGTGAGAGTGAGCAACAAATAGAGTCAGTGTAAATTGGCCATATCCAGACAATACCCATTTAGCGCTGTCTCAGAGTGTATGGCAGCCCCGCCTTAAAAGCCCCAAAATGGGCCACAAAGATAGATAAATTTATTAAGAAGATACCTTGACCTCTCTCAAAGTGACACAAATTCGATTTCTGGGTGAGTGGGACCAACAAATACAATCGGTGTATATTAACCATATCCAGATAATACCCATTTAGCTTTGTCCTGGAGGGTATGGCAGCCCGCCTTAAAAGCCCAAAAATGGGCCACAAAGATAGATAAATTTATTAGGAAGATACCTTGACCTCTCTCAAAGTGACACAAATTCGATTTCTGGGTGAGTGGGATCAACAAATACAATCGGTGCATATTAACCATATCCAGATAATACCCATTTAGCTTTGTCCCGGAGGGTATGGCAGCCCCGCCTTAAAAGCCCAAAAATGGGCCACAAAGATAGATAAATTTATTAGGAAGATACCTTGACCTCTCTCAAAGTGACACAAATTCGATTTCTGGGTGAGTGGGACCAACAAATACAATCGGTGTATATTAACCATATCCAGGTAATACCCATTTAGCTTTGTCCCGGAGGGTATGGCAGCCCCGCCTTAAAAGCCCAAAAATGGGCCACAAAGATAGATATATTTATTAGGAAGATACCTTGACCTCTCTCAAAGTAACACAAATTCGATTTCTGGGCGAGTGGGACCAACAAATACAATCGGTGTATATTAACCATATCCAGATAATACCCATTTAGCTTTGTCCCGGAGGGTATGGCAGCCCCGCCTTAAAAGCTCAAAAATGGGCCACAAAGATAGATAAATGTATTAGAAAGATATCTAGACCACTCTAAAAGTGACACAAATTCGATTTCTGTGTGAGTGGGAGCAACAAATACAGTCGGTGTAAATTGACCATATCCAGATAATACCCATTTTGCGCTGTCTCGTAGGGTATGGCAGCCCCGCTTTAAACGCCCAAAAATGGATCAGAAAGATAGCTAAATTAATTAGGAATATATCTAGACCACTCAAAAAGTGACACAAATTCGATTTCTGTGTGAGTGAGAGCAAGAAATACAGTCAGTGTAAACTGCCATATCCAGATAATGCCCATTTAGCCCTGTCTCGAAGGGTATGGCAACCCCGCTTAAACGCTCAAAAATAGGTCAGAAAGATAGATAAATTTATCAGGAAGATATCTAGGCCGCCCTAAAAGTGGCACAAATTTGATTTCTGGGTAAGTTGGAGCAACAAATACAGTCGGTGTAAATTGACCATATCCAGGTAATACCCATTCACGCTATCCCATAAGGTATGGCAGCCCCGCTTTAAACGTCCACAAATTGTTCAGAACGATAGATAAATTTATTGAAAAATATCTAGACTACTGTTAAGGTGGCACAATTTCGATTTCTGGGTAAATGGGAGCAACAAATACAGTCGGTGTAAATTGACCATATTCAGATAATACCCATTTAGAGCTGTCTCAGGGGGTATGACAACCCCGCTTTAAACGCCCAAAAATAGGTCAGAAACATAGATAAATTTATCAGAAATATATCTAGACCACTCTAAAAGCGGCACAAATACGATTTCTGGGTGAGTGGGACCAAAGAATACAGTCTGTGTTGATTGACCATATTCAGATAATGCACATTTAGCGCTGTCTCGGAGGGTATGGCAGCTCCGCTTTAAACGCCCGAAAATGGATCAGAAAGATAGATAAATTAATTAGGATGATATCTAGACCACTCTAAAAGTGGCACAAATTCGACTTCTGGGTGAGTGGGAGCAACAAATACAGTCAGTGTAAATTGACCATATCCAGATAATACCCATTTAGCGCTGTCTCGCGGGGTATGGAAGCCCTGCTTTAAACGCCCAAAAATGGGTCAGAAAGATAGATAAAGTTACCAGAAAGATATCTAGACTACTCTAAAAGTGACACAAATTCGATCTCTGGGTGAGTGGGAGCAACAAATACAGTCGGTGTAAATTGGCCATATCCAGAAAAACCCATTTAGCGCTGTCTCGGAGGATATGGCAGCCCCGCTTTAAATGCCCAAAACTGGATCAGAAAGATAGATAAATTGATTAGAAAGATATCTAGTCCCCTCTTAAGATTGCACAAATTGCACAATATACATATTGGGTGTGTTATAGCTTCTGACGAGGAAAAATGTCCATATTGTGCGTGTTCCAGTGCAAATCAACTCTGAAGCATTCTAATTTCACCAAGACGTGCATAGGATTTGACGTGATAACTATGTGAACTATAGTGTGAAGTCACCTGATTGTTTTGCAGAAATAAATATTTCAAATTCAATTTAAAACTCAAAGGGGATGGCGACTCCCTAACTCCTTGACGAGATTGTTAAAAAGTGTAGAACCTTTATATTAAAAAGACGTTTCGGCCACCTGAAGTTTGACTCTCGGTACTCTCGGTTTGACGACTATAAGTTATGCTCCTGTAGGTGAAAATGTCATTAAAGTCACTTTGAGTTAAATTGTTGGCAGCCTTGTAAACATACATCACATTTTTTAGTCCATCCTCTCTGGCATACATGTAGGCATAATTTTATACTCTTTGTATAATGGCTCGGATGGTGCAAATCTTGTTGACATGGTCCTTCCAGGTAAAATACGTCTAAAGTGATATCAAGACTATGCTTAGGGGTCACGTCTAATCGATCGAGATGGTTTCTCGATAAACGAATAAAATCGATAAATATCTCGTCTCTAAGGGTAGCGGTTCATCTCTACCGTTTGTTGTCCCGGTTTGCTCCCGGCTTTCTCTCGAAGCACAAATCCATCTCGATCTCCCTCGAAATAATGCCTTCAAATGAAGGTTTAAACCATTCGGAATGCGTATGCTCGCCATAAATACACTTTTCGGTGGCGAGATTAATCTTGGCCAGTACTTATGCATTAAAACAAGGATAATATATCAGATTAACCATGAATCATTTAATATTATTTTGTTATTTCGTCTGATCTGTAGTCGCATAATCCTGCTCTGACAGCGCAATTTCTCTACACGTTATCTTTCTAGATCTCTATTGAAATAAAAATTTGATAGAATCTTCACTTGAAAATTATAGTACCACGTTCGCCAGAGATTTTCTGGGTATTCAAATATACAGTGACTTTGAAGGCCACAAGATGAGCTGGTAATTCATTGGAAACCGGGGAATATAAATATAAACCCTAGATCGAAGTGATTGAGCCTTCCCTACAGACAGGACGCGACATAGCTGATAGTAAAATTAGATGTGATCGTTGGTCTAAAGCGTGATTGGACTCTGCATTGGGCGACTTTTATTATTGATGTTATTTGGTAAAATTTTTCAACACATGAGACCAGCAAGAAATAATGGAACGCGAGTATATTATCAAGCCCGACAAAAGTACTGTTTCAGTTAATTTCTTTCAAAGAAAGTAGCCCCTGTTGTTTAAGCTGAAGATTTTGACTGACTGTGGTGTGAATTATCAACACCGGTAGTTCCGATTGTCTACTTCCGCTAACCTCTTCCACGCAAGCTTATATCAGAAATAAACTGTGTTGATATAATCTCCTTATTTGAACTATATCACAAGATAGCATTTATCTGCATACAATAATACAAACGTATAAAACAAATTATAAACGGAGGTTAATACACCGGTCAAATATTTAACATAGCCTTCATTTTTCGGTTGAAAGGATCCAAACGGTTCAAAATAATTTTATAGAAAAAAGATATTAAGTCAGGCTTCCATATCATTAATATTCAGGTCCTGTCCAGTTGAAGTCATTTATTCCGTGTCCGATACTAGCCCGATATAAAATCAATTATCGCTGCGAGATAAGAACATTCAATTATATATTTGTAATTTATATAGAAAAATGAAACATATTCTTACAAATGGATTCAGGAAACATCAGGACATGAATATATCGGTTAAACGTTGAAAAACATGGAAAACACCTCTTCAATAAAATGAGTTGTCGGGATTCTATTTTGGGCCACAATATGCGCATATGATGGGCTCTCCGAAAATATGATACACATATAACCCTCCGATCGACCAAGAAGCAAGAAACGGTCAAATTAACGGCAACAAAACACAGACATCCAGAAACCGAGACCCCCTTCGAGATTACCGATTAATTTAAAACCCACCCCGAAAACCGGGACGTTTCGGTCGAGATAGAACCGGGAGTGAAACCGGGAGACGTCGCCAGGGGTCTATGTTGAGGAACATGTGATTATCCCTGCATCAGTTTTTTGCACGTGCTGCATGCCCCTATTTAGATTAAGTTCCAATGTTTTTATGTCTTTCTACTCTGAATGTAACGTTGAATCATCGGCGTACATACCGATTTAAGATGTTATCGAGATAGGCATACCGTTCATATATAATATAATAAGCAACCAGAGGATGCTAAGTCCCCCGCCGAAATGGCAGCAATATTTTTTAGCATTGTTGGTCTCGGGGAATTTACATGAGGGAGGCAACTGCCACTTCATAGGCGTTGGATGCGGAAGGGTCTTTCTGCCTTCCCAAGTTTTAAAATCAACTGAGAACGGTTGACTGAACGTTTTTTTGCTTCTGTAATATAGTTTCCATGCAGTGAAGCATGAAAATTATGTAACCGAGAAGCAACCCCAAGTGACATCTCAGTGCATATTATCTGCAAACCAAATTTGACGAGAAGCTGAATGCATCCTCATCCTATTATCTGGAAAACAAATTTAAATTTGCCACCAGGTTTCGCCAACTGTAGATGCAAGTGGGCGAAATGCAATCCCAAGGATCATCTCATGACATGGTGTATCAGCATACGAACTTTGGGAAGAATCTGAAAAGGGGTTATTGCCCGGAAACCAAATTTAGATTGTATGCACAAGTGTGCGAAACACAATCCCAAGCGACATCTTATAATTATGGCATATGACTACCAAATTTGAGAAAAATCCGATGAGCAGTTGTCAAATTATTGTCAGAAACAAATTTCAGATTTTTCCACCAGGTGTCGCCACCAGTATGCAGAAGTAGGTGAAATAAAATCCCAAGGGACATATCATGGCATGGTATCTGCATACCAAATTGGAGAAAAATCTGATGAGCGAAATCAAATTTATAATCCACGGACACAAAGAAGCAAACTTCCATTTTGACCCAGTGGCGCCACCTTTATGCAGATGTTGCTGAAATGCGATACCCACTGGCGTCTTGTCACAAGGAATGCGTATGCCGAATTTCGGAAGAATCCAACAAAGCGTTAGGAAGTAATCATTCGAACAGACATGCACGGACATCCACAGACATGCACGGACACATAGAAGCAAGAACTATTTTAAAGTCCCCAGGCCGCGTTGCGGCGGGGGACAAAAAGGAGGGATCCAAGTATGCTATCTTGGGGTACGCCACGGGCCATTGATTTTTGTCGATGAGATTTTCTCTTTGATGGAAACACATTGTTGACGGTGAGATAAAAGGATGTAAACCACAATACTGCATTATCATCACAAGCAAGAAACGGTCAAATTAACGGCAATAAAACACAGACATCCAGAAACCGGGACCCCTTCAAGATTACCGATTAATTTAAAACCCACCCCGAAAACCGGGACGTTTCGATCGAGATAGAACCGGGAGTGAAACTGGGAGACGTCGCCAGGGGTCCCGCTTCTGCCCCCCCCCCCCACCCCCCCGGTTGCAACCGATAATTTTTCCCAATCCATCTCGAAGGCATCGAGAAAGTCCCTCGATTAATTGGACGTGACCCCTTAGGAAGGTTATGCATTTTTTGCACTGTCGTTATCCACATCAACAGCGCATTCGTTTTGTCTATGTTGAGGAACATGTGATTATCCTTGCATCAGTATTTTTTACGTGCTGCATGTCCCTATTTAGATTAAGTTCCAATGTTTTTATGACTTTCTCCTCTGAATGTAACGTTGAATCATGGGCGTACATACCGATTTAAGATGTTATCGAGATAGGCGTACCGTTCATATATAATATAAAAAGGAGGGATCCAAGTATGCTATCTTGGGGTACGCCACGGGCCATTGACTTTGTCGATGAGATTTTCTCTTTGATGGAAACACATTTTTGACGGTTAGATAATAGGATGTAAACCACAATACTGCACTATCATCACATTGATACATTTTTAGCTTTTCCAATAAAATATGATGATTGACTAGATCAAATGTCTTACGCAAATCCAATAAAACGATAACATTTAATAGTCTCTAGTCTATGTTGTTCGCCCATATATTTACCAATCGTATCATTGCCGATTCAGTTGAATGTAAAGAACGGAACCCCGATTGGGCCCCATATGTCAGATCGTTGTCCGTAAGGTATCTGTATAATGTATCGTGAACATGACGCTCTAACACTTTACTTAAGATACATACCATAGAGATTGGTCGGTAGTTATTCATACATGTATCAGATTTCTCACCCGATTTATGAACCGGTGTAACGGGGTTGGTCGTTCAACCCGAAGGAAACTGATCGGATTTGATACTGAAATACTGATCAGCGATACGGATTTGATAGTTTTGGAACATCATGATATCTTGCTGACATCATTGAAAACTGTTTGCTGGGTCTGTCTTGCAGGATATTAGCCTAGTTTTATGTATACTATGATTTATCCTTTTAATTTGGTGCTAATGTTATTATATGAATCAGGTCTCTGAATTATGGACACGGAAATTCTGTAGTGGATGACGGCTGAATATTGAATGACGGGCCAGATGCTTGTATATTATGGAGTTTAGTAAGTGGCCCTGTTATAACCTGTGCAGCTAACTTGATCACTCTAGCACTGATTTGATCCACTTCAGTTGTTTTTGAAGGATCAAGAGAGGTAAGCGGTTTAAGAACAAAGGTCGAATTTATAGATGGAATGTTGAAGATATTTTCATGCTCCATCTTATCCTTAACATCCTGTCGTAACAGTTCTTTATCATATTCGTCCTGACCAGCGCTATCTGTTGTTACAAGATTCTCCACTATATTCACAAAAAGTCAGTAAACATATTCGCCATTTCCACGGTCTCGATAGTAGAATTGCCACTTTCACCGGATATGTTCTTCGGTGACGTTCGCAAGTCATTTGGGGCCAAGTCTCGAAGATACTTCCACAAACTTTTGCTATGTCTTTTGTTTCCCTCTATGGATTTCTCATAGTACTAGGTCTTAGCCTGGCGTATCAGAGAACTACATAAGTGTATCAGAAATTTGTAATTGTCTTCATCGCCTATGGCTTTATAATGGTCTCGTTCTGCCATGGTTCCCAGAATGTCATCATTCAACTTATCTGGCTGTTTTTGCCTCCGCACACTTTTCTCTTTAAGTGGGGCATGTTTAGCGATGATGTCGACAAATAGTTCATGAAACACATTTATTTGGTCATCTGGATCATCATACAGATCAATAATATGCCATGGAACTTTTTCCAGATCCTTAACGAAATTATTTTCATTCATTTTTCTATATTTTCAAAATTTCATACTTGTGTGCATATGTTTTTGTCCAAAAGAGTCACAGAATACGGCACCTACGGGAAATGGTTATTGGGACCGTTTTTCACTACTTTGGTAGCTGTGACAGTGTCAGGACGACTGGTATATATGTGATCAATCAAAGATGTAGTGTCTTTAGTCACCTTAGTCGGTTCCATATTACTTGGGCCAGTTGGAAATCCTGCATCATTTCATGCTCTTTTTTATTTTTCTCCCCATCCTTAAATAGTCCGGGGGTCTATATGCAAGGCAGAGGAGTTGTGCAGGTGCTTTGGGTGGCGTTATTTCAATCCCAATGGATTCAATCTAGATGTTTCCAAGTCATACCGTCTTGTATAATGAATTTTGTCTAGAACATATAGCAGGACTTCATCCGCACTCTGTTTGTCTATATCTTATCCTCGCGGTCACCACGTTCCACCTCGTAGCCGGGGATGGAAATCGAGGCTTCACTAAATGTGAAATTTAACCAGGATTCGGTTATGCCGAGGATTTGCGTTTCCTTCAGCTTGCATCGTTACTGGGACAGATACTTTTTATATTCCAGCAGGCTATATTTAGCCCACTGGACAAATCCACGCCAAGTTTATGGTGCAGGCTTAGGTATTTTGCTCATCAATATCAACTTAATCATATCATATGACTGGGAAAGGAAATAATTTCATTGCGATGTAATCCTGTTATTGAGGAATCATATAATATATTTGTATGCTTTGATGAATTATGATAGACTTGTACAATATATAATCTGAGTTCGAGAAGTGTAAAACCAGCTGATATTGATCGCTGGACATGCCTAACTATAGCGTGAGCATTGGACAGGGGGCCCTCGGTGGCTTCGCTGGTGACCTCTAGCCTCACATTGCTGAACAGGCACGGGTTCAAGCCCACCTGGCCCTTGTGTGGAAGTTTGTTAGTTACTTGCCGATGGGCGGTGGGGTACTCGGGCTTCCTCCACCAACCAAACTGACTGTCTCTATATGAGCGAAACAACCTTGAGTGTGATATTAAGCCAAATAGCACCCCCCCCCCCTCCCCCCGCCAATGGCTAGCAGAGTTGGAAATGGTATCGAAAGATACTATTCTGAAGGAGAATCTGTCAGAAGCATGGTCATGATTAGTCATGAATAGAAAGCTGATAGGGTTTAAGAGAACTGCATTATATAACGTGTTTGGTTAACTGATTTTTGGGAAAAGTATTTACATGCATGCATTCTTTTGCTTGCAGTTAGAAATATTTTAGATGGAAATGCATGAATGAAGACAAGTGGTTAGTGGTTGAAGTGCACTGTGTAATCTCACACCGCTAGGCGTTAGATATTTAACGGTTCTTCATTTTCGAAGTAATTAAAGCGAGCAATTTCCTTTAAATACGGACGTTGCAACTTCCTTTAAATACGAACGTTCCCGGACAATGACACTCACTTCGTTCTGGCGTTAAGAGCGGTTAAGCAATTTGTTGGTTGTTACGTGTGTTTCTAACATAGCAAGTTGCTAATATATAGTTAAGCAATATGTGAGTTAGTTCGCCTTATTTGATTGCCTGTACGGAAGTTCAAAGAACAAACTACAGTCAATGTAAATATATAACTAACAACATTTTGAGGTTAGAAATGTACTTATGGAATAACTTATTGATATTGATATTGATATTGATATTTATTTGCAAAGAATCAGCATGGCTGTTTTTCATCTATGGATAAAAACAATAAATAAATAAATAAATAAATAAATAAATAAAACATAACATTTAGATAAAACAATTAGACATAGACATAAACGATTACAAAATATTACATGTTATCACAGTTAACATTACGTTCGGCCCAGAGTATACATACATTAAAATGGCTCAACGTTAGACAAAATAAATATGGTGCAGTGCTTTTTAAAAGTTTTTAACGTATTGCACGCACGAACTTCTTTCGGCAACTCATTCCACAACTTTGCACCTTGAAATGAGAACGATTTCTTGAGATTTTTTGACAAGGTGATGCCATTTGCCTGGGAGAACATAGTACTATAATTATGAATCGTTGTAGAAAAATTAAAAAGACATTTTAAGTGACTAGGGCATTTATCGTTTACAGTTTTCCACATTAGAACACATTTGTTTAAGAAGAATCGCGAACATTGAACATGTTCGTTGAACAGAGGTAAATGAATTGTGTAAGAAAATACTAAAGATGCATAGTGAAATACTGTAGGGGTTTAATATTGGTGCAAAGAGGAATAGATTTGTTCAATATGTTAATAATGGGTGAGTGAGTGAGCGAGTGAGTAGGATTCAACGGATTACAAGCGTCTAGCCCGTCATTCATAATTCAGCCGTCGTCCATTAAAGAATATCCGCGTCCATAATCCAAAGACCTATCCCATATTCCATATAACAGTATTAGCACCAAATTAAAAAAAAAACAATCATAGTATACATGTACATACACATAGGCTAGTTTCCTACAAGAGAGAAGCGGTCAGCAGTTTTCAATGATGCCGATAACACATCATGATGTTCCAAAACTATAAAATCCGTATCGCTAATCAGTATTACGTGTGTATCGCCTCATTATGATACAATCGTATTGTTTTCGTCTAGTAATGTTTTGTCATTGAGAATTGATCATCTATAATAACACCTGTATAATATTCCAAAAGTAAAAGTTTATAATATCCCAAATGTAACAGTTATGTTGGACGTAAATAATAATTGTATGACTGTGGCACGAGTTATTGTACGGATCAAAAACTAACCTCTCAGGGATGAATTGTATTGTACTGCGATGTTGTAACTCTCTCAGATTGATCAAGTAAATGCGTAAATTAAAAGTATCAGACATCAATCATTGGGATTACCCGTTATTAATTACAGAATGACAGGAGAAAATCCCTGGGCATATACATGCTATCATTACCTTCATCCTCTGCTTCAGACCATTGTTAATCCGCGTTAAGAGAGGCATAGCTGTTGGGCATGCTGAATAAATAAATTCATCGTCGATTGACAAGGAATTGATGCAATCGTCGACATGAAAGTTATCGAGAGCAGTCTGCACCATCTCGCCGTTATCGTGTCCTTGGTTGTCATCGCTATAATTACAACACATATAAGGGAAGTGGGAAGAGGTGCCGACATACTGACAGAGCCACATGACTTCACAGTATAGCCTTTCGGTTAACCTATTCTAAAGCACATACCAAGAATCCAACGATTCGTGATATGTGTTGTATCTCAGGTACGCTTTTATTGTACCTGTTCATGTGGCAACTTGGATGATATGACCACACGGCCCCTAGCACCGGCATAAGCGGTATTAGATACAAACTCGTATATTGGTAATTGGTGAGCTAGACCGCCATAGAAATCACACATGGTCGCCATTACACTCTGATACATGTACCTTCCCGTTATGAAAAATCTACTCTGTGTATCGCATAATGCCTGTCTGATCCCCATAAAAGCAGCACTCCGATAGATTTTTGTCAAGTGAAGATCATGCAAAACGTATCATTCATACTTGTTCCATAATACTTTGCCGACCAATCAACCAACATTTTGATTGGTATAGACATCAGTGGCGACGAGGACGAAAGTCTTTGGTCATGTCTCCCGATTTTTTAGTTTCTCGTGTCATAATGCACATAGGTGTAGTTGGATGTCAAAGTTCATTTGATTTAGTTATTATGCACTGTGTAATGAATCATTCAAAGATGAAATCCCTAGGATCAGTAATAAAGCTATTGAAGACAAAACATAAGATCTTCATTCATTCCTTGTTCGATTTTACTAACCAACCATCTCATAATCGTTCTTGGATCGATCATTTACTCATCTGCTCTACCAAAATGAGAAACGATGAGAAATGCTTTTCCCTGGCGTAAAAAGTATCAGACACCAATCATTGGGATTACTCGTTATTAATTACAGAATGGCAGGAGAAAACCCCTGGGCATATACATGCTATCATTACCTTCATCCTCTGCTCCAGACCATTGTTAATCCGCTTTAAGAGAGGCATAGCTGTTGGGCATGGTGAATAAATAAATTCATCGTCGGTTGACAAGGAATTGATGCAATCGTCGACATGAAAGTGTAATGAATCATTCAAAGATGAAATCCCTAGGATCAGTAATAAAGCTATTGAAGACAAAACATCAGATCTTCGTTCATTCCTTGTTCGATTTTACTAACCAACCATCTATTAATCGTTGTTGGATCGATCATTTACTCATCTGCTCTACCAAAATGATACCAGTAATAAAACTATTGAAGACAAAACATCAGATCTTCGATGAGAACTATGTGCAGATTGATTTTACGCGTCGTTTCAAAACACAACAAGGACTACAATTTTCTATGGAATGGCAATTCATCAGTTCACTTGCACAGTTCTGACTTTTAAGGGCCAAGATGAAATAACGTTTACATTTATGCAGAAGTTCCAGAATGACCCGAAAGTTCTGCCTGGCGGAATTGATGGGAATAAATCCATTCTGCCCACTGTAGATGATAAGTTGAAATCTGGAGCTCCCTGTACACCTGATTAGTCCAGTATTCGAGACGATGTCCAGAAAATGTTAGGAATTTGCAAAAAAAAATCATGTTATCTTCAGGAAGCTTCCAGAGGCAGTGATACCAAGAAAGCTCTTGTTAAAGAAGGCAGTTCGAAGACGTACATGTTTGCCTGACGTATCAAGGAGGCGGCAACTGGCTGACAAAAGACACCGAGATGATCAAAAAGAACACAAAAATGTGAGGGGGCAAAAACTGGAAAATCTCAAGTTTCGAAATTATAAGGACAGACATCCAAGAACCCAGCTCACCACAGGGCACATTAGTGTACCTATTTATGTAGCATCTATTTGCGCCTGCAAAAGCTAATGTTGAACAACAGCCAATACATAGTGCTCGCCAATCAACAAGCACACACTGAACCCATGTTCTCAGAAAACTAACCGTATCTGCTACTACGACAGTTGTCAGTCATTTTTTTCCTGAAATTATCGATTGCCCCGAAAGTTGGGACTCATTCAATATCTCAACAACAGAACATGTACAAGAAGCACAGAACATATAGCAGGTATGCTCGTGGAAGAGGTGTCCCCCTGTTTGAATTATGGTCTTTCTTCCGCAATGAACGATAAGCTTTCAAATGGCGAACTTGTTGACCCGATTCAGTGTGATATTACCTGTAACTCAATTTATTCCTCTTAGACTAAAGTAACTGTCGGTGTTATTACAGAAGTAAACCAAACCTACGCGGACGAAGACGATTGCCTTCACAACCTTCTACGAGACGTCAGTTCGAAAGCAAACCTTCATGGAAGATTTCAACCAGCGGATCATCGTTTTCTGTCACCGTCATTTCACTAACGTTTGTACATGGTAGCACTATCACCCTGATCTTTCCCTCTGATTCATCTATGGGGGTATGCGAGTGCATGGTCCCTGTGTGCAGAGCATGACGCGTGATGTCAACATAACTGTCAATATCCATAAAAGTAAAAGGTCTGTTTTTGATAATATAATCAATTTTCAAGAGTTAGAGATCTTTCATGGACGGTGTTGACTGATCAGAGGAACTAAGGGACACATCTGTTCATAACATGCGAAGACTTCGTTAAGAAGTGTCACGCTAGCTTCGTCTGCTCAAGGAAATCACATTCCTTTAAAGCAGAAATATCTCAGCAAAAGATACGAATTGACTAAAAATCAACGCTATTTTCAACAATCTTCAAGAGACAGAGCCCCAGAAATTCATAATCTTCACCAAAGTAGATAGTTCAGGAATGGATAGGTTTCCCCTCGGCTAAAAGGTCGGCAGCAACTTGTAGACAAAAAAAAACTCAGCAGACTTTGCAGCACAAATCCGTGTTGACTCTGTTACCTCGCCTGCAAAACAGTGATGTTGAATCACGGTCAAGACATAATGCTAGCTCGTCGACCAACACCCCTACACTGGGCCCATGTTCACAGAAAACTAGCCTTACCTGCTGCTATGCCCAACGTATCCCGAAGAAGAATGGTAATCAGCATTTTTTCGCCTGCAATTATCGGTTTCCCCCAAAGCTGGGGCTCATCCAGAATCCCAGACGCAGAATTCACGCTCTGGAAACTCAAGATGCACAGGAAGAACAAAACTGATCCAAGTTATGCCCGCGAAACGTTGGCTCGATTTGGTGTGATATTACCTGTAATTCGACTGATTGTTCGGAGACTAAAGTAACTATCGGTGTATGTTAGAGAATTACCTCAACAACCTGGACAATGCCGAGCGCCTTCACAACCTTCTCCAAGACGTCAAGTCGGGACATGTAATCATCATGAGAGACTTCAACCAGTGGACCATCAATGAAGATTCCTTATCATCTGTTTCTTGATCATGTTCATGAATGTTTTCTGTCACTCATTTCATCAACCCGTGCATATGGTTGCTCTATCGACCTGATAATACACTGCAGTGTGCGGTGCGATGCCAACATAACTGTCAACATCCAGAAAAATGAAAGGTCCGTCATTCATAATTCAGCCGTCGTCCCCATTAAAAAATATCCGCGTCCATTATCCAAAGACCTTTTCCATATTTCAAAAGCGTGGCTGAGACAGAACCCTTGGCGTAGATCAATTCTGGTCCATGTGTTTTTAGATATGCACGCAAGATATTAGCATGTGGGGTATAGCATGTGTATAAAAACTTGCATTCTACTAATATTTCTCCCCTTTGGGTCGTTTCTCCTATCGAACAGTCACATAGTTCATCTCTTTCCATCAGACTGTTTGATAGGGCCAATACTTCAATGCGATTAGATATTTATATCTAACACCTATCAAGTCGGTGTAGAGGTCATGTAGGCATGTTATTTAAGATGTCTCCATGGATATCTAAAATAAAAGCGTGGCTCAGACACAAATCATCGCATAGATCATTTTGGTCCATCTTGTGTTTTCATATATGCACGCAGAATATTGGCCTGTGGGGTCATATGACTTCATTGTACCATGTCTGTTGTCAGGAGGGGAAGATAAGTTCCTCTACATGATGCCTGTACATGAAGTACATGACTAGTCGCACATGTCCAGCTAATCATATCGTCGCTATATGGTCGAAATATTGCTGAACGCGACGATAAGCCACTATATATGTTGCGTTTAATGTGATATTTATCAGCAAATTTGAGAAACTTTAAGTGAAGGCGTTTGGTGGTTTCGCCTCCTTAAATTAGCTTCTGCGAAATTGTTTCGTGACGTTGATTTCAATCTTCACATTTTACACAGGATTTAGCTAGTGTTATCGGGTGGGAAATATATACACCATATGTAGGCCCTTCCGGGATATTATTGTCCAGGAAGCGGTAATCAACAACGTCGAAATTGCAGTCATCTCTCCCGTCGTAAAGTCGAGGTGAGGGAAAGCGGTTCAGTCTGAGCATGATGTCCCAGATAGACTATGGGCGGTTTCCTTCAAATCCAGTGAAAGTCCTTCACGGAGCTAAGTAAATTATCCAAAGGAAGAAGAGTGTCAATACAGCGTTTGGTGAATGAGAAGAAACATGCTTTGAAACGATCAAATTTTGTAATTTCTGTATTTAGTCGTATTCGTAATAGAGTAGAATAATTCTGCTAGAAAGGGGGACATTTAGTACCCATTGAAATGCCTATATGCTATTAGTATATAGTGTGGACAAAAAATTACATAGATATTATCAACCAACTCTGTAATTAAGAAACCATCCCACCAATGATAACCTCTATATGACGTAGAACTAAAAAAATGATTTATGGCTTCTGACATTAATATATCGGTGATCAGTTTTCTTGAACACTCAGCTTGACAATCACGATGAACTATTGTGGTGTACAGAGTAGATTACTCTGTCTGTGTTTTATGTGTTCTGATTCTCTCCCCCCCACCTCCAATATTTTCGTCTCAGTCATGTCAGTGACGCCATTTTTCAGAAGGCATTTTCAGTCAGGCTTTCGGTCGTATTCTCGAAGTTTTTATTTATGCAATTTGTTTCAAAAACAAACTGCAGTTAGTGAATAAAAATTTTGTAGGTAAATGATGTGATATAAAATAGCTCTTGCCCATTTTTGTGAGCAGAAACACCAGTATTTCAGAAAAAAAGGAAGAAAACGTCACTTATCTCGTACCCCTTGACCGCGATTTTCAATTTATCAATGATCCGCTGTTTGGAAGTTATGCAAATAGGCTCAAAATGACCCCAATTTGACAAGCTACAAAGTCGCATAATTTCAGGTCTCTTTTTCTCCGTTTCGGAACACATGAGAAAAGTTCACTAGAGGGGGTCCTTTGTGGGGTAGCGGGATCCCAGGTCTTCATCTTAAGGTCGCCATTGCTAGCTATATCAAGGTTGGCAGTCACAGTATGTTTGTACGGGGTATAGTTTCACAGTAACATAGCCTCCGGAAGTATATCTGTTCCAGTCCAAATCATTGACTGCATTGGATTGGTTAAATCTTCAAGTGACTAAATTCATCCACCACTCAATTTTCAGGGATTTTAACTTGAAATGTAGGACATATCACATTAATTCAATGGTGACGTCGCTGAAAATTAGGAAATGGTCCCTGAGTTTCAGGCTTAAATCCCTGAGAATTACGTGTGGGTATATGGCCTCCTTTTAAGGAGAAATCCCTGAATTATATTGAGAGTGTACATTTAGCGTATTATTATGAAATGCCAGGTACTTTTTGTAACATCACAATAGTTTGGTGCAAAGATACCAACCTCTTTGTCATTCTGGAACATTGGCTATTGATTCTATCCAGTATTTTATCCAAGTATTTGATTTCAAGAATACTCAGTCTTGTGGTGTTTCAATTGTAGTCACTGGATGATAAATCAAGAATACGCTATATCTGGACTGGCACTGGATAATAAATCAAGAATACGCTATATCTTTGCATACCTTTGTAATGTTGTTTGATATTTTGTTTTCCGATGACGCAGATTATTGGAGATCAATGAATATTCCGAGGTATACTGTTCAGTGCTTCGTTAAATCCACTAAAGTACCTGACCGTTTTGCCTGTGAATCACGATTACAGTGCTCATTTGTCCGAGGTCAAACATCTAAAACTGTAGCCTGTCCCCGACTTTCAAATCACATCCACGCCAAATATTTTACCACATTATCATATTTTCCTGGCTAGCAGCGGGCGGATCTTATATTTTGATGTTATAATTCTGTTAGATATATTTTAATTGTATCCTATTGTTTACTTTCTCTTTTGCAAATATATTTGGCGTATGATACGTCAGCTTCTTCCGAACACAATCAACATAGTTTTGTTGTTCAGTATGTACATTTCTATATACAACACATTTCGTTCTCAAAATAAGTCTTGTGCAGAATAAGGTGGGAGAAAACGAATACTTTCCTGATATAATTCAGAAAACCACACTGCATGGATGAGGATTTTGCATAACTTTTATTGTAGACTGTTAGGAAGGGGTTTCAGAGTAATCCAAGGGCGCTGGATCCGAATCGGCTGGTTATCAGACTAAATGTACATACTGAACCATCAGAACTTGCTGAAGACTGAGTGAAAATTAACTTTGCGAAATAAATACTTCGACTTACGCTAGAAATCATTAAGCAATACTTTATTTGAAGTACTGAAGCGCTACTCCGAAGTACTGAAGCGCAGGTTTTAACCATTTAGCTACGGTGTGCAACCTTCCAATTATATAACTGGTTCCATGTTTACACGAGAATGTAATAATATTCGAAATGGCCACTCTGATGACATCATAGTGACGTCATATTCTCTGAAAGTTGCTGAGACCAATTTATGTTAACTTTTCTTTTTAATTATATGTCTCCGTTATTTCTGTCGAAAACTAGTAAATATGACAGATAATAATTATTTCAGTCGTAAAAGAATGAGAACGATTAAAACACATTGAAACGCGGCTAAGAGAAGACCACCATAACCGCAATGTAGAACTACCCATGATCCTCTCCATCTATATATCATTACCCCATTGGACTTAGTACTACCCCCAGAATTAGTACAATCTGACAGGATGAAGCATTTCGTATACTGTACAAAACACCAATATATGGTAGGATTAAAACATTTTATTTTATTGATTGGGCATAATATGATTGCATTATTGGGCGTGATTACATGCTGAGATCTGATACAGGACAACCATCCACAGGTTGAGTACAACCCTTCAGACGATTTACCTCTGATCACGATAAAAGTGGACAACCACTTTTATCGTCGGACAACGTATCCTGGATGTAGCTGTTCGGGACAACATAAGATAGTATCAGCTGTCCCGAGAAAACTCGTAACAGTTAATCTTAATAAATTGATATCCTATCAATGCTCCCCAATCGTACATGCCGCTATATAGGATCTTACGTATTCCAATTGAAATTCGTGTTCTGAGTGCCCATGTCATGAATATTTAATAGCATTATGACATCACGATCGCATTTGGACTAATCCCCTTGCAGCCGGAAAGGAGGGACTGGGTCACCCTCTCCGATTTCCCCAAGTTCACACCAAGGGCCAGTCCATATTTCTACCCCGAAATTATAGCGCCAATATATCGGCACTGTTGCAACATCAAAAGCGACATATAAATGGGGGAGCAGATAGGACCTAATTTTAATTAGATTGTCGTAACTGTATATGTTGTCTATGGAGAGTCTGTCCCAGTAATAGTTGTCTAACAGACAATCACTAAGTAGGACGGCATAATCCGAACAATTTGACAACAAAGAAAGCAATACATCGATACATCATAAACATGTTTGTAATTTTAAAAACGCTTGCCCACAGTACATTCGTTTGTGACCTGCCATTCTATGTCTGATATCTATCTCTAATTATCTCAATGTATAAAATTTACGTTTCAGAAAGTTACATGCGCCTGGTTCGTCATTCACAATTCAGTCGTCGTCCATTAAAGATAATCTACGTCCATAATCCAAAGACCTATTCCATATTCCATATAAGAGTATTAGCACCAAATTCAAAAAGATAATCATAGTATACATAAATTTCAGTCATCTTCAGGGATAAATTATAATATAATTATATTCCTGCATTGTGAAGTGTTCGATTCTTACTCGAGCCAGTATTTTCTGGCAGGGTGTTTCACAATGTAGGACTATAATTATAGTATACATAAACATAGGCTAGTTTTCTGCAAGAGAGAAGCAGTCAACAGTTTTCCATGATGCCGGCAAGACACCATGATGTTCCAAAAATATCAAATCCGTATCGCTGATCAGTATTCTTAACCCATAATAATCGTTGTACAGTCGTCCTATGGAGAATGATGTATCTCAGTCACGCTTTGATTGTGACAGTTCATATGAGCACCATGAGGAGTGAGTGAGTGAGTGAATAGGGTTTTAACGTCGCTTTCAACATTTTGCAGCTATATCACGACGGGGAAGGGAAAGGAGGGGAGGGGGAGGGGGAGGAGGAGGGGCAGGGGTACCTACTTGTAACAGAGCAGATCTATTGCTGCCAATTTATAGTGCTGTCCCATAGAAATGTCATGCCGTAGGCAGATATGACACCCCACTCAGTCACATTATACTGACACCGAGCGAACCAGTCCTTGTTCTATCCTCTTAATGCTGAGCGTAAGCGAGGAAGCAAAGAGTTCCATTTTTCAAGTCTTTGTATGACCCGGCCTGGGATCGAACGCAGTACCTACCGCTTACGTTGCCGACGCTCTACCACTAGGCTACCGCAGTGCGGTCTGCACCATGAGGATCTTGAAGTACATGGGTTCATACGGCCCCTAGCCTCTGGTTAAGCGGAATTAGACAAAAGTTACGAAACGTAACGCCATAGATCTTGCACGCTACGCTCGTATTTTGCTATCAGCAAGTTTCTGTTTTATAAGTTTCTGCAACCATGTTTTGAGACTTTGATTAAAATCGTCATATTTAACACAGGATCTAGCAAATGCTACTAGGCGAGATATGTATACGCCATATGCAGGTCCCACTGGAATATTACTGTCCAGAAAGGGATAGTTTACGATGTCGAAATTGTAATCATCTCTTTTGTCATGTATCTGAACTCTTCTAGAAACTATACTATACTATACTATACTATACACAACATCAGTCTCTTCAAATACAAAACGCACGCGCCACGATTAAGTGAGCTAAAATTTTACACAACAGCATATGTATACAGATTAATTGCACTAAAGCGGGTAAGTGAAACTATATCCGCCAATGTTTGAATATTCCTTGCCAGGATACAAATTTATTAAATAACTATCTATGATATGAACACAATACAAGGAAATCGGCCTGCTTCATATGGTCACCAAGTCGGGCCGATATGAGGAAAGTGGGCCAATACGGGAAAACAGGGCCAATACGGGAAAACAGGGCCAATATGCCCCGGGCCAATATGACTTTCAACATGGCGATGTTGAGGCTGAATGATCCTCGATTCGTGATCTTCTCCGAATGATGTCACTGTATTGTCATACTTTGAACGGATATTCAGTACCTTCTGTGATAATTTTCGATAGATTTATACGAATCGGTACACAAACCTTGAAATCAAATGTGGCGAGTCATACTGAAATAGACTATAGTGACGCGAGCGCGACATCTACTCGCCAAGCACATCGCAGACGACAAAACAGTGATCCAACACTTACAACAGTGCACCGATGAACGAAGCGCTATGACTATATTTTATGACAAAAGATGATGCCATATTTGCAGCTAGAAGAGCTAATCACGTGTAGATGGGTACGAAATGGGTAGAAATTAGATGTGAACGAACCGCCTGGACGTCACGATGATGTTGAAAACTAGGGTCCCCATAGGTCTTCGATTCCTAAATCGGGACTGGATTTGGATCAATTCACCATATTTCAAGGTTGTATTTTGCTTCACTATTCTCATCAAATAAAATTAGTCTACTACTTTCATGATATATATTGTATGATTAAAATTTCGTCTGTTTCTATCTTCTCGACTCCCGTTTTCTACGTTGAAGAACCCCGCCCAGGTTGAAGATGATCGGCCTATTCACCGTCCCGATTATCGCCGTCGATTATCGTTACTGTGTAGAGGGAATGTACTTTCCGACTATAGTGGTACATCGATACCACATTAATCGTGGTAAATAAGGCTACTGTCAAGGAAAAAATATATATCTTGAATTGGGGGAGTCGCTGTACTAAAATATTCCTTGATACATGTATTATAATCGATGAAAAAAAAAGTTGTTGAATGGGTGAGTTATTTAATAAAAATGTCATTAACCAAGTGTTTCCATATTGGCCTGGTTATAGGTCCTCGGTCAGCCATATTAGCCCTCGGCCTGCGGCCTCGTGCCAATACGGCAGACCTCGGACCTATAACAAGGCCAATATGAAAACACTTGGTTAATAACATAATAATATAGATCGTAATATTGCTTAGCACGTTAAAATATTACAAGTGACTTGCCTTTGCATTTCTGACAATGTACATGTATACTAGTCAAAGCGCTAGCAGCAACCATTCAATAGATTATGAGACGGTTACACTTTCACCCTACCTGGCCTGGTGGGGTGGGGGGGGGGCACTTTCCGCCCCTCTCTGTTGGTTTTTTGCTCGTATCTCCGGAACGACAAAAAATTGAGAGCTGAACCTCCGTGACTTTTTAAACTATCATATTGGAGTCATTTTGAGCCTATTTGCATGACCCCCTGAGCAGAGGATCATGGGTAAATTCAAAATGGCGGCCATGTGGGGGTACCAGAAAGGTGATGTTTTCGCCATATTTCTTAAAATTACGCAAAAATTCAGCATGTTGATTCAATGCGATCAAACTTTCTGCGATATCTCCGGAACGCCAAAAATGGAGTGGTGAAACTTCGTGGCGTTATAGGTTATCATATTGGGGTCATTTTAAGCCTACTTACATAACCTCTCGAGCAGAGGATCATGGGTAAATTCAAAATGGCGGCCATGTGGGGTACGAGAAAAAGTGATGTTTTCGTCATATTTCTTCAAAAATTTCCTTTTCTGTACGGAAAAGTGGGTAAAACTTATTTTATTTCATATCAGATTAATATTTACTAATTTATCATGCAGTTTTTGTGAAGAAAAAACAAAAATAAAAAAAATCGAAGATTTTGATCGAAAAATCGTTCAAATATGCTCTTTTTGGAAATGACGCCACAGTGACGTCTTCATGGCGGCTATCTTGGATTTTTTTTTACATTTTCTTGTAGAGCTTGACCCAAAGATATAGATTAAACTGGGATTAAACCCAGTACCTACCGCTTACGACGCCGCCGACTCTCTAACCATTAGACCATCGCAGTGCGGTCTTAACGAAATCCGAAAATCCCTTAGCTCGCTATGGTATTTGTATAGTATTGGTTATACATGTAGTAGTATGGCTCAGAACACTTTAGCTGTCAGTTGGGTAGGAAAGGAGCAGTTGGAAGTAATTTTGTACAGATTAAACAGTGATTTAAGGCATTTTTTGTTCAAGGTCCATAGTTGAGTAAAACTTTATAATAACCATGGTTACACGCGGCAGTAATCAAACTATTAGAAACTATTACTTCACCCGGAAGAGTACAGCCCATTTAAAGTGACTAAACACGGGTCAAGGTAAATGACGATACACGAGAAAAAACGTGATGAAATATTACAACGCTGCATGTTTTACAGATTAATTTCAAGTACTGGAATAAGTCAATATACATCATCAAAATCTGCATATAACTAAACAAAGGAAACAAAAAACGATAATATGTCGACATTGATACTCGCACTTATACACATGGAAAACTAGTCCAGGAGCATGAAAATGTTGTATGAGAAGTTCTTGCGCGCGGAAATACATGCAAATAATAAATATAACAAATAATCCACACATATTTACAGAATGTCTGTACGCAACAGTATAAAAAAAACCCGAGAATACTCCTTACAACAATTTAAAGAATTGAGAGTATTGCACAAACGATTTACATTGACTTGTCAACTCATGTTAGGAATTTCTCGACGATGGCCAACGCAAATTGTCCAATTGAACTAATCATTTCTTAATTGTATCACGACACACAATATGTGTCTACCCACATTTGATGCCTTAAGTGATTTGTAACTGGGCAACATGTAAGAAGCACTCAACAATGTTCTGTAACACTGTAGCCACCGCAACATTGTTGAGCGCTCGAATAGCTGAGACAATTATCGTCATACTTCACCATGCATGCATAATATATTATGGTTCGACTGTACAGTTATCCGTACCACCAGACAGTCGTGGTCAGCTCAGGTATGGCTTTCCCAAATTCAAAATCGCAAGATGAATTGCAAAATGGGGCTACATCAGCCAAATTACAAATCCCACATTGCTAATTAATACTTGCGTATTGCTACAAATCATTAGTGGTCAAAAGTGTCCAAGAATACACATTTCTCTAAAATATTTTCATCACCTAGTAAAGATAACGTGCGGAAATTCCAAAATCGTTCCCCCGAAAGTCTAAAAGATCTCAGCCACTCTTCGCGTAGGAAGGAGTGAAGAACCTGAGCTACACTCAACTAAGAAGTATTCATACGATCCTAGCCTGGTTTCACCGAAATGAGATGCGGATAAAAATCTTCAGTTGAACATCCTAGAAATTCTAGTTTGAAAAGGATACGATATATTTTTTCCAAATAGAATGCATATGACAAGGGGAAACGCGTATACCTCGCGTGGGTCTGATTTGATAATCAGGTAATTGAACTCTCGTAACGCATCATCGTTGACTTCATGTATTCTGTAGTTTCAATGTCATTAAACGCCATACAGCGCCCTGATTTATCGTAAATTTATTTGTACGAACATTTTTATGTCTAATATTAGAATAAGGATAACCCAGGAAAATAATTACAGGGACAAACAAAACCAAAATATGGCATCCGTATAGTCGTACAATCGAATATTATTTATCCGACACTGTCAGCTGAAAGTAAAAGCATCAGAGAGACCGTGCATCACGAACCTGAATGTATCCTCATTTGTTCTATCACTTTTTACAAGGAAAAAACCCTCTGGAAATTTTATACCACGCTCTTACCACTGTTTAGAACCACGCATGCTAATGCATTATGACAATATTAATCCAATCAACGACGCTGCGATATGTCTTTACTCTGTCAGCTCCAAGTAAACTGCATCCTCAGTGGCTGAAGGTTCCATGTAGGATAAATCACCAGAGTGAATTTCAGTTCCGATAATGCCCATATAAACCCGGTTATCTGGGTGATTTTCATAGTCACTGGATTGAGCCATCGTATGACAATATATTCTATCGTTCACATATTCGGTTGATGCATTGCCTGTTTCCTCTTCATTAAATATAGGATGCAAATAGGATACATGATCAGATGGAGATTCATAATGATGGTCGAATATTCCCGGGTTCCTTGTTTCGTTTACACGAATAGAAGTATTCCTAACGATACCCATATATACCCTGTTGTCTGGGTGGTTTTCGTAGTCGCCTACTTGAACCACCCTACGACAATAGATACTGTCATCCACCTGCTGACTGTTAGATTGGTGCGTACTCCCCGGTCTGGGTTCTGCGAGGCTGCAAGGGTCTTCACTATTCTGTTTTCGCCAACGCCTTAAAATGAAGAATAACAATGATGAATCCTCCTTCTTTTCAAATGAACAGTTTTTGCATTGTTGGGAAAATAATGACAAGTCGCCCGGCAGCATATTTTCCTCTGCATATAATTGACAGATGTCATTATGGGACACAACATGAATCATAATGATCCTGCCTGTAGATATAACCTGAATCAGAATGATCCTGTGTGTAGATATAACCTGAATCAGAATGATCCTGCCTGTAGATATAACTTGAATCAGAATGATCCTGTGTGTAGATATAACCTGAATCAGAATGATCCTGCCTGTAGATATAACCTGAATCATAATGATCCTGTCTGTGGATATAAGCTGAATCATAATGATCCTGCCTGTAGATATAACCTGAGTCATAATGATCCTGCCTGTGGATACAACCTGAATCAGAATGATCCTGCCTGTAGATATAACCTGAATCAGAATGATCCTGCCTGTAGATATAATCTGAATCATAATGATCCTGCCTGTAGATATAACCTGAGTCATAATGATCCTGCCTGTGGATACAACCTGAATCAGAATGATCCTGCCTGTAGATATAATCTGAATCAGAATGATCCTGCCTGTAGATATAACCTGAGTCATAATGATCCTGCCTGTGGATACAACCTGAATCAGAATGATCCTGCCTGTAGATATAACCTGAATCATAATGATCCTGCCTGTGGACACAACCTGAGTCATAATGATCCTGCCTGTAGATATAATCTGAATCATAATGATCCTGCCTGTAGATATAACCTGAGTCATAATGATCCTGCCTGTGGATACAACCTGAATCAGAATGATCCTGCCTGTAGATATAACCTGAATCATAATGATCCTGCCTGTGCATACAACCTGAGTCATAATGATCCTGCCTGTAGATATAACCTGAATCATAATGATCCTGCCTGTGGATATAACCTGAGTCATAATGATCCTGCCTGTGGATACAACCTGAGTCATAATGATCCTGCCTGTAGATATAACCTGAATCATAATGATCCTTCCTGTGGATATAACCTGAGTCATAATGATCCTGCCTGTAGATATAATCTGAATCATAATGATCCTGCCTGTGGATACAACCTGAATCAGAATGATCCTGCGTGTGGATACAACCTGAATCAGAATGATCCTGCCTGAAGATGCTAACCAATATAATGTTCACAGATTCTTAATCAAACTAAGACGAATAACATCCGGTAAAATATTATCGATATTAAGAGTTATTATGTTTCTACAGTGAATTATCACAAATTCAACAAATATCCTTCCCATGGCTAACAGAAAGTACAATTGGCTTTCCCATGTTATTTCTTACCTGAATATGGATACTGTAAGACACACCGTTATTATCAGGGCCATGGCACCAGCTGCGATGCCAGCGTATGTCCCACCTGTTAGAGATAATTGATTCAGTTTGTTTTAAATATTCATATCTACAGGATATTTGAAATAGAACAGTAAAATTGCAAGTAGGATTGGATGAGAAAGTGGTTAAATTTAATGCATACAATTTACCGTATATATCGACTGTGAATAGCGCATTTTCTTGCAGGAAACTAATCACGTCGTGGCTACAGATAATTGTACTATTATTTGTGAATTGTTTGCCTTTCTTATTGCTTCATATACCGACCGCGTGAGCAAACGAATTTGCCCAGAATTAAACACCCGTTGCACATTATAACACTATTTGTTCATATTCAACAGATGATATATGTCTCGTTCGATAGTATGTGATATGGTCTAGGAAAATGTCTATGAAAGACATTGAAACCTACCTGAAAGTCCACTACCAGTCTCTCTATCATTTTCCATAGGAACTGTGCCATCTGTATCAATATATAACACAGTAACGTATATTCAGGTTAAATTGGCTTAGAAATGCATAAATCGAATAAATATGCTATACTTTTAAATATGGAATTCCTCATACTGCGTATTTTAAGTAATACCGTTCTGCTTTTTACTGTTACATGAATATCTACATGTAAATATCGACGTTGCTAATATACACGACTGAAGCTCCGAATCATTGAAATGTCAACCAACTCGGCAGGATTGCACTCTTGCAAAATAAAATATCCAGCAATAGTTTGATTGATATGGATTAGCACGGAGTTATTTACTAAATTTAATAGTAAAAGTTGCCATGCGCTGCTCGGCGTTTCGGCGTGATGCTGTGCTTGAAAGAAGTTTCAACATGGATGCCATATTGGCATCCTATCAATGCGGGTCGAGTAACTATATCCTACATTATAGTAATGGACCGTGTAGATTGAGATGGTAACCTCTTTGGCTGACTGAATCCGTTGTGCCTTGGAAAAAGATTACAAAAAAATACATCTTCGCGGGTACTTCGGATTCAGTTCGCCAAGGACGTTCCCATCTCACTCGTCGCGGTCTCTTACATTATTTTAGGATGTAGAGACCCGCTCTGGTAGGAATCCTTATTGGAATCCACGTTGAAACTTCTTTCAAGTACAGCATCACACAGAAAGTTCGAGCAGCGCATGTCAGTTGTCGGATTTCCGTTGCCATTGAGATCGAATTGAGATGAACACCCAGGACAAGCACCTCAACTTAGACGAGAACTTTCGGAAGCAGAATCAAGGGAACATTCAATTCATTTAGATATTTATTTCATTTCCTGATAAGGGAGAAATACAACGAGGATTATGGAAGCGGACAAACATCCTTCAATGTGCGCTGTGCCACACGACCGGCAGATCAAATTTCTGAGCTGTAACGCACGAGGTTAAATGGCTTCAACTGATTGGTCGAGCGGTCGCGAATGGTTCCCATCCGTGCGCAAGACAATACCGGCCCCATGACTGTCAGCTATTTCAGCTCTTTGTAACAGTAAAATACAGGCCCCATGACTGTCAGCTATTACAGCTCTTTGTAACAGTAAAATACAGGCCCCATGACTGTCAGCTATTTCAGCTCTTTGTAACAGTAAAATACAGGCCCCATGACTGTCAGCTATTACAGCTCTTTGTAACAGTAAAATACAGGCCCCATGACTGTCAGCTATTTCAGCTCTTTGTAACAGTAAAATACAGGCCCCATGACTGTCAGCTATTTCAGCTCTTTGTAACAGTAAAATAGAGGCCCCATGACTGTCAGCTATTTCAGCTCTTTGTAACAGTAAAATACAGGCCCCATGACTGTCAGCTATTACAGCTCTTTGTAACAGTAAAATACAGGCCCCATGACTGTCAGCTATTACAGCTCTTTGTAACAGTAAAATACAGGCCCCATGACTGTCAGCTATTACAGCTCTTTGTAACAGTAAAATCAGGCGTACTAATATGGGTTTAACAGCGTCCAAATTAATAGATACATTATATTCATGGAAGTTAGTGATATAACCTGGCAGTGGTGTTACTATCTGCAATGCAACACCACTGACTTTGAAATGTAGAATCACTGACATGAAACTAGAATATTACGTGTGCAGTAATTAATCCGGTCAAAGAAGATCCTTTAAGCAAAACAAAGCATGAGAGAATGCCAGTGAAATTTTAATTTGATTGGATTTATATATAATTAAACACTCGAGGTATTCTGATAATTACATCATAGTTGTATGTGACGGGAAGAAAATGGTTTGACCAGAAATATTTAATTATACGCTGATATAAGCAGCCTACCTTCATATATATCATGTACGTTTCTCGGGGGAAGACTCTGCCCTTGTCTTTTGTTAAAGATTTCGGACTTTCATAATATGAATTCCACTTATTTTGCTAGCTGTCTGCTCTTTAATCGTGTGCAACATCACGGACACACAGATATTTGATTCGCATGTCAGATATAGGTTTTCATTCTTTTTTCAGCAATTTAAGCACTCCCAATATATTCACAGAACAATTCCAGTGATATAGCTTCCACTGACCCCAAATTTATCTGATTTTCATTGTGTTCAAAATGTGGACTTTTAGCATTTGGTAAAGACTATATTCTGGGGAATGGTACCGTGACCTATCGAAACGACATTAAGAAATGCACAACATGAGTCACCAGAGCCCAAGATAACCTAGCTCAGAATAATCTATCGGGCATGAAGAGATGGATAATCTGGGGAAACATGCTCATCAAAAGAAAGAGCATTTTTCCAGCTATTGCAGATGAGCAAAACCCAACAATGCATATTAGCTATGTTATACAAAATACTATAAACTATCCACTTCAACTGAAATAATGCCACACTCCCCATGCGAATAGGCAGTTTGCACAATTTTTTTTTTTTTAAATTACATTCATCGGTTTCCGAGTTATGGCTTCGACAAAAAAGTTACCTGACAGAGGGACAGATGTCCAGACAGACGCACATGGCCATTCAACAATTGAATTCAACAGTACCTCTTAGCTCATAGGGCGGAGGAGAGAAAAGCTAACTTATCCAATCAAGGTATATATGTATGCAATAATGCCCTCTAGAAAGTAGGCAACATTTATATCCAATTATTTTTAGGATGTCACTTTCTTGATAAAGCACAAATATTAGTGCTGGTTGGGTCAGTCCCATGCGCGACTCTAACCCGCGCCCTCAGAGTTTGGGTCCAAATCGCCAGCAGTATAAAATGCAAGCGCCCTAGGCCACACTCGGCCACCTCAGCTTTCACAAAAGATCTCCGGCCTTCCTCTTGTGTGGAAGCTGAGGTGGCCGAGTAGTCGCTTGCATTTACTGCTGGTGATTTGGTGCCAAACTGAGGGCGCGAGGTCGAGTCTCGCATGGGACTGACCCATCCAGCACTAATATTTGTGCTTCATCAAAAAAGTGACATCCTAAAAATAATTGGATATAAATGTTACCTACTTTCTAAATGGCATTAGTACATATATAATATCGGCTTTAGGAGCTGTGCCATATTCAGTCTATCAGAGGGGTAGTAAATGTACGTATCTAGACCCCGATCTCCGAACTTCCTCTTTTGTGGAAGCTGAGATGGCCGAGAGGTCTAGGGCGCTTGCATTTACTGCAGGCGATTTGGTGCCTAACTCTGAGGGCGCGCTTTCGAGTCGCGCATGGGACTGACCCATCCAGCGCTAATATTTGTGCTTTATCAAGAAAGTGACATCCTAAAAATAATTGCATATAAAGATATATATGTATTATGAAACTGAACACAATCACAATGTACCTGTTTTGCCTGACTGTCATATGAGTATGTTCTCACATACGACACAGGTACGTTTCAGCTGATGGTGTGATGGCGATAAAAGTGCATCTATAGATGTGGCAACAAAGTTATACTGCATTGATGGGAGAGAGGCCAAGAATATATATTATTCGAATGTATTATACCTTCGAATATATAGAGCTAGAGGGATTGAAGCCAAATGACAACACATACCTGAACAATTATTGCCTCCTGTCACCAAGCCAGTCTTACATGTGCAGGTGTAACTTCCCGGTATGTTATCACAGGTGGCATTATCGTGACATGGCTGCTGAGTACACTCGTCTATATCTGTGAATAGTATATTGTGTATATCTTACTCCAAAATCCTTATCCCATCAGAATCGGTCTTACACGGTTAAGCAGATTTGTCCACTGCAGCAACGTCGACTCTCAACGGTAAGATTCGCGGTTATAGTTTGTGAATGACCCTCGCTCCCAATTGGAAACTTAATGTAGAAAGCTGCCGAAACATGCTGGTGCCAGTCCAAGCGGAAACTCGTCCAGTCCGGCGACGAGCCAAATGAAAAGTAGCTGCGCCAAGCTGAAGGATACAATCAAAATGACAAAGCCAACTTCACGCTGTCTCTTGGTCCATTCTCTATGCAAAATAATTTTATTTTATTTTTTGTAATTAATCAAGGATTATTACGGAAGGCAATGGTACTTTTACTGCATTTCGCAACTTAAAGCAGGACGAAATACAAAACGGGACCAGTTCCAAGAAGTAGTGCTTCCATCTGATCCTTCCCATAGCTCAGGAATGTATGCATATTAACGATGAATGGGAGATAAAGGAATGTGAATAAAGGGTGTTAGTATCTTTTCCTAAATCCAGAATGTTTCCTATTTTCAAGAGGCTTAGCGTTTTTCCGAATTATAACAAAAACAACGGCAAGTAACAAAAAAACGAGATGTTAACGCTACCATTATTCTACTAGCCATGTGATTGCTATCTCTGCCTAACGTTTGCACGTGGCGTAGAACTCGCTCTTGTATACATGCGTCTCATGTTGTGGCAGACACCAGCTTCTAAAGCAAGCGTACATTACTCTCTGCGCAGTCATTGTTCTTCATACTGTTCAAAATCTTCCACAATTTTCTGCAATTTTTTCCAAGTATATTACCATTCTAACATCACCGACAATAGATTACACTTCCAGATTAAAACCTCATTTACAATTAAATTATTTACAATCTATTCCGAAATCTGCCTCGTTCTCGAATCTTATCGCACAAAAGGCACCACTTTGATAAATGCACAAGAAGCATTCATCCAAGCAAGATACCTCATGTATGACGCAGATATTCGCATATGTTTCAATTGATGGTGTACTGGCGATGCATAGATGTGTTAAACAAGATAATACTGCCATGATCTGCGAGAAGTTAATCAAATTGATATCCAATGTACGACTTCATCGAATCAATAAATCTGGAAGGATTAAAACTAATGACTGAACGTACCTGAACAATTATCTCCATATCTCTCATATCCCGGTTTACAAGTACAGCTGTAGCTTCCTGGTGTGTTCTTACAGGTGGTGTTATCATGGCAAGGCTGCGAAATGCACTCGTCTATATCTGTGAATAGCATATAGCGCATATTTAATCTTCAGTCGGGATAACTTTGGCCCATCAATATGGTCTATACTATGATTGTCTTTTTATATCATATTATGTATACTATGATTGTCTTTTTGAATTTGGTGCTAATACTGTTATATGGAATATGGAATAGGTCTTTGGATTATGGATGCGGCTCTCTAATGGACGACGGCTGAATTATGGATGACGGACTAGACGCTTTTAATTTTAACCTGTGTATGCCTGGATTCTGCTGGTGGACAAGTTGTCCCCGAGGCCGGGCCCCTGCACACCCAACACTCATAATGGATACAACAGGAAAAAATAATATTAAGACAGACCCGAGAAACCTTAGTGCAGGTTTCTCGGCCGAGTCTCTAATAGTTCGAAATGCACTAAGACCTTTCTCAATCCAAATGACAGATATATTTCTGACAGCAAAGCAAGGCAACGACATCAAACATTGTGATATTGCGCTTGATGATTGTTTAGCACCGAATTCTACATGTAATAATTTCAAAATTTCTAAGTGTGGACATCGTGGATATCTCACGCGTCCACTCTTTAATACTTCAGCTTCATTTAGTTCCGCGTTAACTCGTAACTCATATTCTGTTAACTCGTATGTTGATCTTAGTTGTTCTACTACAAACTGTATTTATTTAGTTTCCTGTGAGAAGTGTGGTCAACAGTATGTTGGCAAGACCACCCAAAGACTCCATCTTTGAGTGAACGGTCACAGAAAATCCGTTAGGAAAAAGCAATTGCTTATAGGTAAACATTTTTCTGGACCCGACCATGGCTGGGATAACTTTAGTATTCAGATCGTAGACGTCGTCTATCCATCTACTAAGGTTCCCCCTTTGGATTTGAGAGAAAAATCCGAGAGCGGGAATTATTCTGGATGCTAGAACTTGGTTCAGTGTTTCCGTTTGGTTTAAATGATAATGTCAGTGGGTTCGGCAATGCTACAAACCGCCGTTCAAATATATCCAACATTACCCAACTATTTAAACCTCATGAACGGAGACATCGCAGCCATGGTTGGCGAAAGTTTAATAGTTCGATGATTCACGATCATATCACTTTAAATTACTTAGTGGGTTTAACTAACACATTCAATAGTTTGCATAGCTTACGTACAGTTCTATATGCGTTACCTCTGAGAGCTTTAGACCAAACAGCCAGAGATATACCACAATCTGCGTCTTCAGGAAATATAATACCACCAAAAATCAGTAAAGTATGTCAAGATATAGCGTATTTTCGGTTGTATCGTCCAGTGAACATAATCAAAACATCTCAACATCGGCTTTTCTTGAAACTCAACTACTTAGATAAAGGACCGGACATTATTAATTTACTTCGAATCCTGAATGATCCAGAGGTACGCAACGCTGTACCAAACTATTTTAAGTTCACAGAACATCCTTGCATTTCATATCAGTATACTAAATCTATAGCCACCAAAATATTCAATTACTCCAATGCTGTCAAGGAGTTTGACTGGAACTTATACACGTCAGGAGGCTATAGCTGTGATTGTGAATCATCGAACTTTATCTATACACCATGCAAACATATTGTGACTGATGCTCTTGATGTGGTGAGTGATAAGGATCTGAAATTACTCCTGATGAAAGGACCTAAATATAGAGAGCCAAGAAGAATATATCTGAAGGCCGACCAGATGTTAGTCCTGTCTGCATTGGAACAGTACGTTATTGATTAGTCTAAGCGAGAAAACTTGAACCTCCAGTACTCCCTGATTGGCTGGACCTCACCAAGAGCAAGGTCGTTAAAACAATCTGCCATATTGACAGAAGTACTCTTCCCCAAGCAAAACAAGTACTGAGAAACCTCAATTCGCAAGAAGTTATAGCAAATCTCCAGAGTAAATTCGTCATAGTCCCAGCAGACAAAGCCCCGAATAATATAATATTCATATGTAAATATTACTATTACCAGGTGCTGGTTAAAGAATTGAGTGTAGACATATCTTCATCAAATACGTCTACTTACTCCCAAACTGTATTTCCTCTGGAAGATTTATTTAACAATCACAAAAAGTTTCCCAGGGAAAGAGGTATTTGTCTTCCAACCAATCATAACGACATACCAAAACTATACTGGACTCCCAAAATGCATAAATCACCATACAAAGCTAGATTCATAGCTGGTTCCAGAAGCTGCACCGCCAAGCTTCTCTCAACCCTATTGACGAGGGCCCTTCAGGAGGTAAAACCATTTTGGGGAAGGTATTGCGCCACTACTTCTAAGAACTCTGGCGTTGAATGTATGTGGATATTGAAAAACTCAAAATGTCTTACGAAAGAACTTGATGCTAAAGGTCACATACCGTACAGACATGTATCCATATGGGATTTCTCGACTCTCTATACTGCAGTCCCTCATCAGGACCTTTAGTTATTGACCGTCTAAGTTCATTAATAGTATCTGTGTTCAAGAAAACTGATCGTAGATATATTAATGTCGGAAGCTACAAAGCATTCTTTAGCTCTACTACATACAGGAGATATCATTCATGGGATGTTTCTTTGTTTATAGAGTTGCTTGAATTTCTCATTAAAAATATCTATGTGAAATTTGGCAACACAATATATCAGCAACATATAGGTATTCCAATGGGTACTAATTATCTGTTCTCTTATGAATGTGACTATATGCATGCGCTTTCAAAAACCAATCCATTCAAAGCCCGTTCCTTCTCATTCACCAAACGCTATATAGACGATCTTCTCGCTGTGGATAATGGCTATATAAATGACACAGTGGAGGATATATATCCACCTTCACTGGATTTGAAGGAAACTACAGTCATCCCTACAGGCACATCATATTTAGATCTATATCTCAATAAATATGAAGCGGGCATTCTCACTCGTCGACTTTATGACAAAAGAGATGATTACAATTTCGACATCGTAAACTATCCCTTTCTGGACAGTAATATTCCAGTGGGACCTGCATATGGCGTATACATATCTCGCTTAGTAGCATTTGCTAGATCCTGTGTTAAATGTGACGACTTTAATCAACGTCACAAAACATTGTTACAGAAACTTATGAAACAGGGCTATTCCACCAAACGCCTCCACTCAAAGTTTCTCAAATTTGGCGATACATATCGCATGCTGATAGCAAAATACGAACGTAGCGTGCAAGATCTATGGCGCTACGTTTCGTAACTTGTGTCTAATTCCGCTTAACCCGGGGCTAGGGGCCGTATGAACCCATGTACTTCGCGATCCTCATGGTACTCATATGAACAGCCACAATCGAAGCGAGACTGAGATACATCATTCTTTAGATGACGACTTTACAACAAATATTATGGATTAAGAATACTGATCAGCGATACGGATTTGATATTTTTGGAACATCATGATGTCTTGTCGGCATCATTGGATGATGGACTAGACGCTTGTAATTATACAGTATATGCATGTAAGCCAATCATGTTGTGTATACCCAATTATCTGATGTATTCGCACATCGGACATTAGCAAGGCAGGGCAGCTGAATACACTGATCTTGGTCTGCAAATGGGAAAGCTTGTCTAATTTGCATCTGAAGAATCACATAATAATTCCTCAAACTTCACTCACCGAATCAGCCAATTTTCAAATATAAAAGTTACTACACGTTTAATAACCATCGTAATAAGTATCCTTGCTGAAACATATGAAAATTACATAGTGTGGTATATCTTTTATACGTAGTTGTGACCTTTATTTCAATTGAAATTAGCTTGTGATCAATGTCCTCAAGATCAATTTTTGCTAAGTACATTACTGTTCTGACATCACCGACAACAGACTACACAATTATATTAAAACTTCTTTTACAGTTAAACTCCTTGTTGTCTATCACGAGTATTATGAGAACACATGCTGCTGCCTGTCCAAGCGGGAACTCGTTCAGGCTGGCGACGATCAAATGAAAAGTAGCTGCTCGAAGCTGCAGGATCTTGGTCCATTCTCTATGCTATATAATTATATTTTATTTTTGGTAAATAACCAAGGATTATTACCAAAGGCAATGTTACTTTTACTGCATTTCGCAACTTGAAGCAGGACAATGTACAAAACTGGGCCAGTTCCAAGAAGTAGTGCTTCCATTGGGTCAGCCAGGTGCCCTGCATGTACTTGGGGCGTCAGGTCTCCTACACCTAAGAGGATGATCCATCCCATAGCTCAGGAATGTATGGATATCAGCGATGAATGGGAGAAATTTATCAGGAATGTGATAAAGGCTGTCAGTATCTTTAACTAAACTCAGAATGTTTCATTTTCTCAAGCGGCTTCGCGTTTTTTGCGAATTGCAACAAAACAATGGCTACCATCATTCTCCCAGCCACGTGATTGCTATCTCTGTCTAAGGTGTGTACGTGGCGTACACCTCGCTCTTATGCGTCTCCTGTTGTGGCAGACACCAGCTTCTAAATTTTTCATTTCATTTTATTCACCAATTCATATAAAAGCAACAGGCACATATACATTGTAATGGCATTGATAAGGGGTAGTAGGCTGTGCGTGAAGGCCGAACAAATGTGTTAAGAATCGGCGGGATTAAAACCCCAGGGGGCTAAAGCAAGCGTACATCGCTTTCTGCGCAGTCATTGCACTTCAAACTGTTCAAAATCTTCTACAATTTTCTGCAATTTTTGCTAAGTATATTACCATTCGGACATCACCGACAATAGATTACACTTCCAGATTAAAACCTCATTTGCATTTAAATTATTAACAATCCATTTCGAAATCTGCTTCGTTCTTGAATCTTAACGCACAAAGGGTACCACTTTGATATGTTTTAAATGATAGTGTACTGGCGATAAAACTGCATAGATGTGGTAAACAAGATTATACTGCAATGATCGGAGAGAAGTCAATCAAATTAATATCGAATGTACGATATCTTTGAATATATCAAACTAGAAGGATTGAACTTAATGACTGAACATACCTGAACAGTTATTTCCATATCTCTCATATCCCGGTTTACAAGTACAGCTGTAACTTCCTGGTGTGTTCTGACAGATGGTGTCATCACGGCAAGGCTGCAGAATGCACTCGTCTATGTCTGTGAATAGCATATAGCGCATATCTATGATGGCCGAGAGGAGCCATCGTCCCTTCGCCATCGTACGTAAAAACAGAGCGATAGAGCGATAGAGATATGACGATAGAGCGATAGAGTGATGGCGATAGAGCGATAGAGCTATGGCGGTAGAGCGATGGCGATAGAGCTATGGTGATAGAGCGATGGCGATAGAGCTAAAGAGCTATGGCGATAGAGTGATGGCGATAGTGATATGACGATAGAGCGATAAAGGGATGGCGATAGAGCTATGGCGCTAGAGCGATGGCGACTGAGCGATAGAGCGATGGCGATAGAGCTAAAGAGCGATGGCGATGAAGCGATAGAGCTATGGCGATAGAGCGATGGCGATAGAGCTAAAGAGCGATGGCGATAGAGCGATAGAGCGATGACGATAGAGCGATAGAGCTATGGCGATAGAGTGATGGCGATAGAGATATGACGATAGAGCGATAAGGGGATGGCGATAGAGCTATGGCGCTAGAGCGATGGCGCTAGAGCGATGGCGACTGAGCGATAGAGCGATGGCGATAGAGCTAAAGAGCGATGGCGATAGAGCGATAGAGCTATGGCGATAGAGCGATGACGATAGAGCGAAGTAAATGACTGCACATGTCTCACAAGGATGCATATTTATACGGTGATAATCGTACCTCCAACGACCGATAAAATAATAGATGGTTTATTGTATATATGGCTAAAATAATAAACATTAGCTAAAACATCGACATAAGAATCTAATAAATAAAATATTAAAATCATGTGTCGTAATTAATGCTGTTCAAGCCTTGTAACGAAGTCTACGTAGATTGAAAATCATACACCGCAAAAATAGCCTACTTATTTAAGATAATTCCCTAAAATTTTCTTGAAATAAGATAATTTTACTCAAAATAAGTTAAATTTTAAGATTTTTGTTCTTGCTTAAGTAAATTTTGGAGTGGGGTAAGTGAATTTTACCTAAACAAGAAAAAATTAAGAATTTTTCTTAAAACAAGATTTTTTTAAGAAAAATTCTCAATCTCTACGAATTTTCCACCCATTTGAAGCATCTCTGTCATAATAATCGGGGGGGGGGGTGAGATATAGATATGACGATAGAGCGATAGAGTGATGGCAATAGAGCGATAGAGCTATGGCGGTAGAGCGATGGCGATAGAGCTATGGCGATAGAGCGATGGCGATAGAGCTAAAGAGCTATGGCGATAGAGTGATGGCGATAGTGATATGAGGATAGAGCGATAAAGGGATGGCGATAGAGCTATGGCGCTAGAGCGATGGCGACTGAGCCATAGAGCGATGGCGATAGAGCTAAAGAGCGATGGCGATGGAGCGATAGAGCTATGGCGATAGAGCGATGGCGATAGAGCTACAGAGCGATGGCGATAGAGCGATAGAGCTATGGCGATAGAGCGATGACGATAGAGCTATCGCGATAGAGCGATGACGATAGAGCGATAGAGCTATGGCGATAGAGTGATGGCGATAGAGCGATGGCGCTAGAGCGATGGCGACTGAGCGATAGAGCGATGACGATAGAGCTAAAGAGCGATGGCGATAGAGCGATATAGCTATGGCGATAGAGCGATGACGATAGAGCGATAGAGCGAAGTAAATGACTGCACATGTCTCACAAGGATGCATATTTATACGGTGATAATCGTACCTCCAACGACCGATAAAATAATAGATGGTTTATTGTATATACGGCTAAAATAATAAGCATTAGCTAAAACATCGACATAAGAATCTAATAAATAAAATATTAAAATCATGTGTCGTAATTAATGCTGTTCAAGGCTTGTAACGAAGTCTACGTAGATTGAAAATCATACACTGCAAAAATAGCCTACTTATTTAAGATAATGCCCTAAAATTTTCTTGAAATAAGATAATTTTCCTCAAAATAAGTTAAATTTTAAGATTTTTGTTCTTGTTTAAGTAAATTTTGGAGTGGGGTAAGTGAATTTTACCTAAACAAGAAAACATTAAGAATTTTTCTTAAAACAAGATTTTTTAAAGAAAAATTCTTAATCTCTACGAATTTTCCACCCATTTGAAGCATCTCTGTCATAATAACCGGAGGGGGGGGGGCTTGTGTTGAGGGGGAGAAGTGGTTCTTGGTCCCAGCTCTTTAAGCATTCCGCTCTTTGAGCATGGTGGAAGAGGGGAGTCCGGTTACCCGCTTCCGCCGCCCCTGACGACGAAATCAACATTTTCCTAATTCCAGGTACCGGTAGACAAATCTTAATAAATTAATATCCCATCAACGCTTCGCAATAATTGAACATTAATAAGCGTCAATACCCCCCTCCCCTCCGTGTCCATAATCAAATGATTTTTATTTTTATATACTTATAATGGCATTCCTTGAATCAACTCTCAGTCGATTTCACGTGTAGAATTTATGGCGTTGATAGTCATTTTGATAGCCATGAAAATCTTGTACCGGTAGGCCTATTATTATATTGTGCCCATTCATCCTTATGCCCTGTGCGAGTAAGAGATCCTGTATGCTACGTTTGTATTTTGCCCTGAGCATTTCGTATTTAATAAACTTGCACAAATTTGATAACACGCTCAGAAATATCTAACAGTAAATCTTGTCGCATTGTTGGGATGGGGGAGGACGTGGAGGAGGAGGAGTGACGTCACGTCCGTTCGAGGTCACGTCCGGTCGAGGTCCATTCCGGGTCAAAGGATATGTTTGATAAATGGTTGTCATGGCAACATGGAGAATAGAGAAGAGACCCCGTGGCGTGGATGTTCACACAGTCGAATGGGACTAGGTGGACCAAAATGAGTCCTAAAGGGTCGCCTGTCAATTTGAGGCGTTCGTTGAAGTCTGTTACGTGATGGGTGAGATAGATGCAAAACTAGGACTTTCCTAAAACAAATGAAATGCGGAAAACAGTTTTTACACCTAAACATGGAGAAAACCCATGTCAAAAGGGTCTAGGTGGGCCAATATGGGTCATAAGGGATGGGGCAGTGACTAATCCGGTCAATGAAGATCACATTTAGCAGAAGAAAGCATGAGGTTATGCCAGTGAAATTCTAATTTAATTGGATTTAAATATAATTAAATATTCTAGATAAGTGGTGTTACTTGTGGCCATTTGTGTTAACGTATCAATGTTAACACCACTGAAAACTGGCCAGGGAAAATTATCTCGGAATAGTACCGGTTGATGTTTTGCGTGTTCCGATAATTACATCATAATTGCATTTGCCGGGAAAGAAATGGTAATACCAGAAATATTTATTTTTACACTGATATAAGTGACCAGCCCGTTTTCCCGCATTTTTTTTCTCGGGAAAATCCTAGTTTTACATCCACGCCACGGGGTCTCTTCTCTATTCTCCATGTTGCCATGACAACCATTTATCAAACATATCCTTTGACCCGGAATGGACCTCGACCGGACGTGACCTCGAACGGACGTGACGTCACTCCTCCTCCTCCACGTCCTCCCCCATGCGGAAAAACGGGCTGGTCACACAGTCGAATGGGACTAGGTGGACCAAAATGAGTCCTAAAGGGTCGCCTGTCAATTTGAGGCGTTCGTCGAAGTCTGTTACGTGATGGGTGAGATAGATGCAAAACTAGGACTTTCCTAAAACAAATGAAATGCGGAAAACAGTTTTTACACCTAAACATGGAGAAAACCCATGTCAAAAGGGTCTAGGTGGGCCAATATGGGTCATAAGGGGTGGGGCAGTGACTAATCCGGTCAATGAAGATCACATTTAGCAGAAGAAAGCATGAGGTTATGCCAGTGAAATTCTAATTTAATTGGATTTAAATATAATTAAATATTCTGGATAAGTGGTGTTACTTGTGGCCATTTGTGTTAACGTATCAATGTTAACACCACTGAAAACTGGCCAGGGAACATTATCTCGGAATAGTATCGGTTGATGTTTTGCGTGTTCCGATAATTACATCATAATTGCATTTGCCGGGAAAGAAATGGTAATACCAGAAATATTTATTTTTACACTGATATAAGTAGCCTATCTTCATATTGACCATTTAAATCTCTCGGAGGAAGACTTTGCTCTTGTCTTTGATTAAAAAATTCCGGACCTACATAAAATGAATTTCATTTATTTTGATAGGTGTCTGCCCTTCAATCTTATGTTACACCCCGGACACACAGCTATTTGATTCGCGCGTCAGATATAGGTTTTCAATTTTTGTCAGCAATTTAAGCTCTCTATAGCTTCCGCTGACCCTAGTTTATCTAATTTTCATTGCGTTCAAAATGTGAGCTCTCCGCATTTGATCAACAGTCGTTTCTGTAGAATGATACCGTGACCTATCGAAACAACATCAAGTAGTACACAACATGAGTCTCCAGAACCCAAGATAATCTAGCTCAAAATAATCTATCTGACATAAAGGGGTGGATAATCTGAGGAAACTTGCTCATCGAAAGGATTTTTTCAGCTGTTGCAGATGAGCAAAACCCAACAATGCATTTTGGCTATGTTAGACAAAATACTACAAATCATCCACTTCAACTGAAATAATGCCACACTCCCCATTTTTTAAATTACATTCATTGGTTTCCGAGTTATGACTTCGACAAAAAAAGTTAGCTGAGGGACGGACAGATTCTCAGACATGGCCATTCAACAATTGAATTCGACAATATCTCTTAGCCCATAGGGCGGAGGAGAGAAAAGCTTACTTATCCAATCAAGGTATATATGTATTATGGATCTGAACATAAACACAATGTATCTATATTGCCTGACTGTCATATGTGTACTTTCTCATATACGACACAGGTACACTCTAAACTGATGTGTTTAGGATCTGAACGCATAACTAAACGCATCACTGTGACACTTTTTAAACACTTCGAAATGTTTAGTTTGTAAGCATAATGTTTAGTTATGTGTTTAGATTATAAACATAATGTTTAGGTCATCTAAACACATTGAGCTGTTTAGAACTAAACATAATGTTTAGACAATACACATGATGTTTAAGGTGATTAAACACTTTGAAGTGTTTAGTAGTTAAACATATTGATGTGTTTAAGGTGCTGTGACACTTTTTAAACACATTAATGTGTTTAGCTCACCTAAAACTAAACAAGATGTTTAGTTCAACCAGTTTGGGGAGCCAAAGCTGCACATGGAACACCTGAACATGATGATGGCCACAGAAAGACAAATTATGAGCAGTGCAAATTCATGACACTTCATTTTTTGTGTATTTAAAAGAGAAGAGTCTCTCTGGGCATATCACCATGGTCACATTTTAGTTAGCGCAAGACTTGTCTATAAACAGCTCCGGTTAGCGTGCTATGTTGTTGTTGCTAATATGTCATGATGTTGTTGCAATCGTACAGGCCTACAATGACTACAACGAAACAGTGGCGGAACCAGCGTGTTCCAACTATCTACCCCCGCAGGTCAACCTGTCTCCGCTCAGTCATAAGTTGAAAGGGGAATAGCTTCCGAAATAATACAAAAAGTTTACCAAATCTAATATGAAATTGAAAAAAAAACCTGCAAACCTGAATTTCCCACTCGCAGTTCCGTGGCGCATGCGAACTACAGTTGCGCTTGCGCAGTAGAGTAGTTTCCAGAAAACGCGGGTAATTTAAACACATGGTTAATACCAAGTTAAACACAACGTTTACTTTTGAGCGCGAAATTGAAATAAAACCCGCGAAACATAAACATAATGTTTACTGCGAACCAAGAGCGAACTAAACAACGTGTTTAGCAAAGTACAAAATATGATCAATATGCGATAATATAGGAAATTATAAAAGAGTTATGTTTCTTTTACTTTCCTCGTGTATATACAACACTATTCGTGAACCACAATAGCTTCAACAACGGGTGGAAATACTCCATGTGGCACTTTATTCATGCAGTTTACCCATTAATCGAGTCAATTGCTAAAAATAAATAAATGTTTCTGTAACTGACTTCTTTCACAATTTCTTCGAGATTCCATGCAGTGATATGTATATTATTATGGTTTGTTTAGGGCCTACTTTTGAAATAATAAAATAGCTCATTGAGGCTTATGTCAGTCTCTAAACATCGTGTTTAATAGGAAATATATTGAACTAAACATATAGTGCTGGAACTAAACATTTTAGCTAAACATCATGTTTAAATAATAAACATCTAAACGCTCAACTAAACGTGTGAAGCGTCGCCTGGTTTAGAGTGTACGCTGATGGTGTGATGGCGATAAAAGTGCATCTATAGATGTGACAACAATATTAGACTGCATTGATCGGAAAGAGGTCAAGAATATATATATTCGAATGTATTATATCTTCGAATATATAAAGCTAGAGGGATTGAAAGCAAATGACAATACATACCTGAACAATTATTACCTTCTGTCACTAATCCAGTCTTACATGTGCAGGTGTAACTGCCGGGTGTGTTATCACAAGTGGCATTATCGTGACATGGCTGCTGAGTACACTCGTCTACATCTGTGAATAGTATATTGTGTATATCTTACTCCAAAAGCCTTATCACATCAGCATCGCTGTCTTACACAGTTAAGCAGGGTTGTCCACTGCAGCAACGCTGATACTCAACGCTAAAGCGCAAGTCCCACTTAAGCGAAGTTGTTTACGAAACTTTGCGATGTATTGGTCGTAATGTTTCGTAATAAATCGCTTTAATAACAAAAGCCGGTTTTCCCGTCATTTGGGGCGAATAGATAAGACATGTTTACGAAAAATTACGACTGTTTGCGATGCAGTTACAAAGAAATACGATACTTTAACGACAGTTAGAGATATTCGCACCCAAATTGAGGCGATTCAGTGCGATACAGTTGCGAATATGTGCGATGTATCTGCGAACTTTTACGAAGCGCATACGACTACTTGCCATTATTTCACGATGTATTGCGAATACGTACGAAGGTGTGTCATGATTGAGGTAAATTTGCTGTAAAAACGTGGTAAAAACACTGTATAAAAGTAGCAAACTCTTCGTTTATGGCAACGATTATTTTTAACTAGTCGTTAAATTCGCAACGGTGTCGTAACTTAATCGTAAGTTATCGTAAATTAGTTGTACAAGACTCGCCACAGTCGTAAGTGCTATCGCAATTTATCGCAAATAATCGCAATATATTCGGCGATTGTGTCGTAAAGTAAGTGCGACTTTCGTATATTTGTCGTAAAATGTTTACGATTACTTCATATATCATCGTTTCCTGTCGTAAGTTACCGTAACTATTCGTATTTACTTTTCACTTGACGATTATTAACGGAACTGTTATCAATAAGGTGATTAAATTACGACTTAATTACGATGCATTACCACGTAGTTACGACGACTTACGATTATTTACGATAAAATTACGAATATTTGCGATTTAAGGCAGAATCGCATTGGTTGGCGAATTTTTTGAACATTTTAAAATTGTCGCGGCGATAACACCGAGGCGACGATTTTCTTACGAATTTAAGCGATGACTTACGAATCATGGCGAATGTCTTTACGAATAGCTTGCGAGTATCTTACCAATACTTACGATCTTAAATCGTCAAGCTTCGTAAAGGAGTTCGCCTAAATGAGACTTGGGCTTTAGGTTCGAGCTTATAGGTTGTGAATGCCCCTAAATGAAAGCACAAGGTTAGCTGTGAGATATATCTACAGTAATTAACTAATTCTCTCCTGAAGAGGGCTATACGCTAAATAGAAGTATTGGTACACCTGGCTCTTATACCTAAGATATTCCCATCAATCTGTGAATTGAACAGCAAAGATGGATATAAAGTAAATAAGTTATGTCAAGACTAGCAGCCCTAGTCCGTAATGGTGAACTAGAATCCAGCGAATCCTCGAACGAACTCCAGCGTAAGCGGTTCTCACTTGATCAATATCGAATGTACGATACCTTCGAATAAAGAAAACTAGAAAGTTTGAAAATAAGGACTGAACATACCTGAACAGTTATTTCCATATCCCTCATACCCCGGTTTACAAGTACAGGTGTAACTTCCTGGTGTGTTCTTACAGGTGGTGTTATCATGGCAAGGCTGCGAAATGCACTCGTCTATGTCTGTGAATAGCATATATCGCATATCTAATCTTCTAACCATGACCGATCACTATGGTCTTATACAGTTTATGCATGTAAGCCAATCGTGTTGTGTTTGCCCAATTATCTGATGTATTTTCACACTGATCTTGGTCTGTAAATTGGAAAGTTTGTCTAATTTGCAACTGAAGATTCACATAATAAATGTAGCTCGAAAACACATACAACAGAAACTTCACTCGCCGAATCAGCCAGTCTTCAAATATAAAAGTTACTACAGGTTTAATAATCAAAGTAACAAGTACCCTTGTTGAAACACGTGGAAATTACATAGTGTGGTATGTCCTTTATACGTAGTTGCAATTGGAATTAGCTTGTGACCAATGTCCTATACCTTCTACTATTGTTTACAAGATGTGCTAACAACATTAGGGGAGATTGGGGCAGAGTGGGACAAGCTTTTTTGCGCCTTTGTTAAGTACAGGAAGCAAATTACAATGTAATCAGCAGAAAGCTACCACCCCCCATACAACACCTATATTGATTACAAATAAAAACTATCATCGGAAAAAAATTAGGGGCAAAAAAACTGTTTTGAGCAGTCCAAGTAATTTTTTTTACGACTGAGGATGATATTTTGTTGTACCAAATTTTAAGCAGTACTTCATTGTTGTTTCGTTACTACTGAGAGAGCGTGGGCAAGAGTACAAATTAACTTTATGAATTTATTATCTCAGATGTATATATTATTTTTTTTTCATAAAACGGAAAATATCATGCATCCGAGGTGGACTGGGACACTTTTCCTGGGGCAAACTGGGACGATAGTAATCAAATGGTGAAATTTACTTTCATCCTAAAATGCTATTAAAGTGCATTATTTTGTTCCCTAGATGGTAGTAATTGCTAATCATATCAGATTTGATGAGTTTCACTAACAGTTTCAAAGTCAAATGCATTCGTTAGAATGAGAATCACACAAAATATATTTTTCCTTAAATTTGGCCCCTGGGAAATATTTTACGTGAAGCATGGGTCTAAAATAGCAACTAACTTAACCATCGCTTTTGAATCTTCTAAACTCCTATGAAACATATTAGTATATACTTTTTATAGGATTTGTTTTAATTGTTGTCCCACCGCACCCCGGTGCCAGTGCACCTCACAGTGGGGCAAACTGGGACACATTGTTTTACCTTTTTAAATATGAATTCTGGAGAAAAGTATAACAGATATTTCAGAATTTTTTGTATGACTATGTCACACTAAGTAAAAATTATAACGAGAGCGCGGAATGCTACATTACAGGGCAATACTAACAGATTTTTGCAAAAAGGTGTAAAATATCTCAGTATACCCCAATCTCCCCTACCGTTTTGACATCACCGACAACACACAACACAACTATATTTAAATCTGCTTTACAGTTAAACTCATTAATGTCCACTCCGAATATTATAGCGAAAGGGGCATTTAGTCCAGTCGCAAAGTGAGTTGTAATATTGTCATCACCTCTCAAACTGATTTAATAAATGGAAAACATCTTCACCGACCAAGTATAAAGGTACCATTTGTATTGTGCATCTGGACGCAGCCAAAGCGATCCTGTATTGTATGACTGAAATGCCCCCCCCCCCCACCCTCGCCAGGCCTGCACAGGTCCTAGAAAGCCCAAGCCAGATAAACCAAGGAAGATAACTCAGATAGGAACTCGAATGTACTACCATCACATCTGGTTGCTGGACCACTCCAGTTTCTGTCTGTCTGGCATACTCTTTTTCTTGAGCCAACAAGAGAATAGTGTGCGTTGCAGCTGAAGGTCACATGGTCTCCGTAATTTCTCCCATGCTCCTGTTTCTCACCATTGGCCGGGGTGCTCAAGACGGGACACACAACTGAGAATACAAAATAACTGTGATTGAATGACACGTATATCGTGGTCAGAGTTAAAGATGTCCGTTAGTTGTCAATCAAAGTAGTTAATTTTCAAGTAATGTGTGTTGTTGCATTCATAATTGTGTAGTATGAGGAAAAACAAAGAAAAAATAAAGTTCCGTGTGCATGTTTTTAGCAGTAGACACTGTTAAATGGACTGGCCCATGCTTCAGTTGATATCCTAGAGAACGTAGGGGAAAACCCTGGTTTTGAAGCACATTCATGAAAAATCATATAAATAGTAGTTAACTTGGTTTTATCTCTGTTTGAAGATAATCACAATGTCTATCAAAATTTATCAAATTGGATGAATGTTGGTGCGCAAAATTCTCGGCTAGAAGACTTTTAAAGGAAATATCTATCTCTTAGCTTAGGAAAGAGAGATAACCAACTGGAAAAACGGGCAAAAACATTAAAAAAGGCTGCCAAAGGCCAATACCACCTCACGATACATAGACAAACTGATGTCATCGAGCGTTTCTCCAGTCAAAACAACTACGGATACTTACAACTGAGTTCCAGACACATATTCTGCCATGGTATGAATTTATCAGACGAACCCTGGCTAACGATGATGGTGGATTGAAGCATACCAGTATGTATATTTCAACTGATACATTCTGTTACTAGTAATGTAATATATAAGAAAGAAATGGTTCATGCCATAATTAGATTCTCAGATTTGGCGGCCAAACTTCTGGAACTGGCTTTCCACACGGAAAGGAATGAAAGTTCCAGGAATTAATGTCCTTTTTCATATATTTCTCTATATTTGTCTTCGGAAAAGTATGTCCTACCTGAGTTGCAAATCAGGAATAATTGTCTTAGCTGGGTTAAACCATAATACCTGGACATTTACTCCTACTGGTCAATCGGCATCATTGAAAACTGTTGACCGCTTCTCTCTTGCAGGAAACTAGCCTATGTTTATGTACATGTATACTATGATTGTCTTTTTTGAATTTGGTGCTAATACTGTTATATGGATATGGAATAGGTCTTTGGATTATGGACGCGGATATTCTTTAATGGACGACGGCTGAATTATGAATTACGGACTAGACGCTTGTATTTCCTGTTAAACCCGTACTGTGATATCCGGAAAAGAATTTCAATTTAATATTGCGTGTAATACATGATTTAGGTCAACAAAGGCCCAATCAAGGCAGCGATTCCGGTCCAATAATGGCTGTGGGTTCCGACCCCAATAAATAAAGGCCCAGTGAAATCTCAAAAAACTATGTAACATATTAAGCCTAAATGTTCAGGATTGATTCTGTGGGACGTGATCTAGTGCATATCCCAAGTTGATTCTATTTTGTCTGAGAGCTTGGCGACCATTTTGGATTTAACTCAAAATGTTCGAAGATCTTCTCCTCTGAATTCGCTAAGCCGATTGATGCGAAACTTGGTACAGCTGATCAATGGATCGGGGTCTCTCAATTCTTTAACTGAAAGTTTCACCGCGAAAGAAGATGGCCTTCACAAACCAATCAAAATGATTAGATTGTCAAGTAAAGGATTTGGACTGGACAATTACAAAGCATAAGCTATATGGTCACGATCACGAACATGCAAAACAATTTGCTCCTAGGTGACGTGGTTTGACCGCCATCTTAAATTTTTGTGAATTTTTTTGCAATGGCTTATTTTCTTGAACCATGATAGGTACAGATTTCTGGGCTTCTGCGATATATTGGGAAGACCATGGTCCGTTGCACTGAAAGAAAATACTGTTGATTGGTTGAACGGTTTGGCCTGATTGCGTCAATCGATTTCAACAGGACCTACAAAATGAGAACATTAGTTCTGCTCCGCCATTTCAGGGAGGGCTGTGCTGAACTAGATACAGTCGATCGAATACGATCCAAGAGGCATCCCTTTTGCATGTTAAGTAAAGGGAACATTCATTATTTGTGAAGAGAGTGAAAACGTAAAACTTAGAGAAAACAATTTAACATGGCCCCAGGTGGTGCCATCTATAGTCGAATCGGCACAAAAAAGTCCCCAAAAGATAACTTGAGGGAAGGTACCCATATACCAATGTGGAAAGAATCCGTTCAGGTCTTCGAAAGTTACTATCCGGAAATGCAATTTTGCCTTGGCCTACAGGTGGCGCAACCTATAGGCGGATTGACAAGGAAAACAATCCCAACCAAGATCTTGAGGTTTGATCCCTGAAATTGGAAATAGAAAATTGAATCTGTTCAGTTTTACTAACATGTTAACTTGACCCACAGGTGGCGCCGCTTATACGCATATCGACATGAAAAACAATCCCAAGCGAGACCTTCAGGCAAGGTAACCATATATCAAATTTGAAAAGAATCCATTCAAATTTTAAATGTTATTGTACGGATTTTAAATTGGCCCCCAGGTGGCGCCACCAATAGGTTGATCGGTATGAAAAACAATGCCAAGCGAGATATTGAGGCGAGATACCCATATACCAAATTTGGAAATAAGCGGTCCAGCTGTTCAAAAGTTATTCTCTTGAAACACTTTTAACTTAGCCTTTCGTTACTCGAATCGACACGAATACAATCTCACGCCAGATCTTGAGGCAAGGTACTCACACACCAAATTTGGAACAAGAATCCTTGAGGTTATTGTCTGGAAATGCAATTTTAACTTGCCTGACCGCCAAGGTGACGCCACCAAGAGGGGGATAGGCACGAAAAACAATCTCAAGTGAGAACTGTAGGCAAGAGACCCACTTACCAAATTCGAAAAACATGAGGCTCTGTCTGGTAAACCGAGCCCTTTTGAGGTTGCAATTCATTGAGGTGTGACAGAATTTTACCAGTATTGAAGACTAAACACAAAGTTCAAGGGTAGTGGTAGGTGTGCTGACATGAAAGCCATGGAAAGCTCCCTGCAAATGAAACAACCACACAACAACTACATACCCTCATCTGTCAGACTGTGGAACCACAATGTCAGAAATCCAATTCACTTAGGGATATTGATGATATACAGTGTGCACCCCAATTTAAGGACACTGTTTTAATTAACGTAGTAATTAATTGTGTGGATACAAATATGGTTCATGCAAAAGATTCAGGGTTAATCATATGACGTGGAATATTTATTATATGACAGAAAAATCGATGGAAATGGTGTCCTTCATTTATGGCGACAAGAAATTCTAAACTAACAAAGGTGCGATACAGCGGGAGTTATTTCATATTATATTTCTGGAATCAAATATGGTTCGGGCAAAAGCTTTGAGGTAAATCTTATGATGTGAAATAGTAAGATTTGATAGAAAAATTGATGGAAATGGTGTCCTTCATTCAAGGCGACGCGAAATTCAAAACTAACAGGTGTTCGGTAATACAGGGATTCCCCTGTCAGTTATTTGATATTATATTTCTGAAATAGAATGTGGTTTGTAAAAAAGTTTTGTGGTGAATCATATGATGTGGAATAGAATGATGTGATAGCAACATTGAAGGAAATGGTGTCCGTCGTTTAACTGCGGGAATTCCCATATTGTACTTCTGAAATAAAATAATGAAATAAGTAAAGGATTAGTAATTAAAATAAAGGAATATATTGTAGGTGGTTCGGCATATGTATGGATAAACAATGTACAATGCATCTCAACACTAGTATTAGTATCACATGAGGCTGAGAAGCTGTGTAGAGGAAGAATTTTAACATTTGCTGCCTCAGGGGAGGGGGGAGACATCCATTCGAGGGTAGTACATAGATTGAATAAGTGTAGCATCGTGTAATCTCACAGAATATATGGGAATTGGGGAGGGGGATCGGGTGGGCTTAGTTCAGGAGACATAGCGTGAGGCCGAGAGCCTGTGGACAGGAACAATTTGCTAAAGCCCAAACTTTAACAACTTTTTCGGATAGGGATAGGGACATGAATGAGAGCAGAGACAGGAACAAGGACATCCGCAGACATCATTCCGATCCAAATATCGAGCTTTCTGCAGCTAAAGCTACAGGCGCGATAAAAAATTTGTTTTTTTTTTCAGGAATTATTGTCCGGAAATGAAATTTTAGCAGATCAGCGCAAAAATATCACATAGTCTTGTTATCTGTACCTCCTGAGATTTGTGGAAGAAATGTATATATATGTATATGTTCCAGGGCCTAATATCACCATACTGTAAACAATTGAATGGCAGGGCTGTAAACCAGGAACTGAATGCACTTTAAATGCAAATAGATTCAAAGGTCACACATTGGGGAATTGGTCGGCCACTATTTTGATCCGTAACAGTGACCTTTTTGAGTCATGATTGGGAACCAACCACTGCTTTACCACAGGTCTAGATGAAAAATTTGCATATAATAGAAATTGTTGAAAACAAAAAGCCTGTTTCTGGCAGCGCTGAAAAACAATAGGTGTCTTCCCCTAGGCAGGACCAATATGCACCACAAATTTGACGTTGACTGACAATAGCATTCGAAAGTTATCCGACGGAAGCGGAAGCGGAAGAAGAAAGAAGAAATACATGTCATCCCTAGCGATGCCTAATAATACACTGAATAAAGGATTGGCGGATTTAAAAACTACTAAGAGGAGCTAGGTGGTGGCCACTGGAAAAAACTGAAAGAAGTTGACATTTCCTTAGTGTCTGATTATGTGCTCAAGGTGACGGGTATTATCATGCATGCGCAATGGGCCACTGGTTTAGTCATGAACCCAGCAACTGTGCAGATCTGGTCCCCGGTAGCCGCTGCTCGCAGCTCCAATTGTTATTATTATCATTCAGATATTGGGAAGGAAATTGCATGGACACAGCACGGCAAAAAAATGCGTTTATATAATAAATGTCAATATCAGTGTACCTATCTTGGATTATTTATTTTAGTGATAAATATCGACCCAAAGATAGAATGCGGTAAGTTCAGCTCCCTTACCACAGGGATAGCGAAAATCATTAGAGGATCAGACATGTGACTATTTCTTGCCTCCCAAATTTAAATATTTTAGAAATATTTTACAGTCAAAGGGTTTACGTATTGGTCACCTAAATGTTCAGCACCTCCTCCCTAAAATGGATGAATTGCGTACTTTACTAGCTTTACCTTCAAATTAATTAGACATATTCGGCTGTACAGAAACTTTTCTAAACAAGAAAATTCCTACAAAACAGATAAATATTGATGGACTCAAGTCTGTCCAAAGGGATAGGAAGGGTAAGGATGAGGGAGGTGTTGTAGCATACATAGGTGAGGATATCCCATATGCTAGAAGAGATGATCTGGAACCAAATAATATAGAAGTCCTTTGAATTGAAACAAAATTAAAGCACCAAAAACCTATTTTGATCGGATTCTTGTATCGTCTGGAATCTAAAGTAGCATGGATTGATGACTTTGGAAAAAAAATGATGGAAACTGTATGTGTTGAATCAAAAGAAATCATTCTGTTAGGAGATTTCAATTTTGATCTTCTTGCAGAGAAAATAAGAAGTGGCTTCATTCCCCAGAAACTTTTCAACTACATCAAGTAATCAAAGAGCCAACCAGAGTGACCAAAAAATCAAAAACACTGATCGACGATATTTATGTCTCCAATCTTGAAAAAGTTCAAAAATCTAATGTTCTTAAATTACCAATGAGCGATCACTATGCAGTCTGTGTTCTATATATATATATAAATCCAAAACAAAGTCAAACTCCCAGAAACATACAACAGTCAAATTCAGAAATATGACAAATTTTGAAGCCCAAACATTTCTATTAGACCTAGCTGAAAATCCTGGTCTATAATAAAGATGGCAAATACTCCGAACGAAGCAATGGAATGTATTTTCTGACCTGTTTAGTGAAGCTCTTGACAACCATGCTTACTTTTGTGAAAGGAGGGTTAAAAGTAAGAAAATAACACAATGACTCTATAATGATCATGTATCAGAAGCTCGAAAACTTACAGACAAATTTCATGCTGTACATGATTTTGAAAATTCGAAAAAGTGGAGGAACAGAGCTAACTGTCTGCTGCACAGAGCCAAGAAAGAACATTTCGAGAATCTGATGAACGCTAACAAGAGCAAACCTGGCGATATATGGAAAGTACTCAAAAGAAAACGAATCAGACGACTCTGCCCCCAACCGACTGCAGAAAACTAGTGATTATCTCCAATTTAACCCTACCTGGCCGGGGGCGGGGGGGGGGGGGCGGAAGGTGCCCCCCTAGTGAACTTTTCTCTGCTGCTCCGAAACGAAGAAATCGAGGAGCTTATCTTATTGGGGTCATTTTGAGCCTATTTTCATATATCCCCGGGCAGAGGATCATGGGTAAATTCAAAATGGCGGCCATGTGTTACCCGCGAAAGTCGTGTTTTTCAATCTTTTCTCTCCATTTCTGCACATTTTCCTTACCTAAAAGGCCTTGAAAGTATTTTATTTATGCAAAACTAATTATTCTATATTTTATTTGATTTTTTTCGAGGGAAAAATCGGAAAAATGAAAATTTCGGAAAATCGACACCAAAACGGCCGAAAAATGGCTTCCGAGAAGATGACGTCACTGTGACGTCATCATGAGGCCATCTTGGATTTTTTTACATTTCCCGATAGAGCTTGAACTAAAGATACTGTGTGGTAAGTTTCAGCGCTCTAGCCTTAGTGGTAGAGAAAATATATAGTGGGGGCACTTTCCGACCCCCCCGCAGGCGGCGATACACCCCAAATCGCCCAGTTTCTTTACAGATATCCCTACTCAACTGCAAAAAGCTAATAATCTTTTTCATCAATACCCTACTGTTATCCCTCACGAAACACTAGACAAACCTTAATACAACTAAAAGTACGAGACCTGACCTAATAGGACCCAAATTCCTTCAAATATCTTAACATGAGCATTAAACATGATGAAATCCCAGAAAATTGAAAATTGCAATTCATTCCACTTTTCAAATCTGGTGATCCCGAGGTAGCGGAAAACTATAGACCTATATCTGTGCTTTCAACATTTTCCAAAGTAATTGAACGCCGTTCATGACCATCTCTATCAGTATCTTTCAACTTTTGAATTATTATGTGATGCACAATCTGGTTTTCGAGCTAAGCACTCCTGTTAGAGTGCCTTAACGAAAACGGTTGAGTCCTGGTTAGATTCAGTCGATAAAGGCCACTTAGTTGGATGTGCAAAGTTAGATTTTAAGAAGGCATTTGACACAGTAAACCATGATATTATTATAGAAAAACTCAAAATATATAAACTTTCTGCAAATACTATGCACAGGATACAGTCCTATCTGTACAATGGACAACAATTTGTGAATATTGAGAGTCACATGTCTGATCCTCTTCCCATTCAATTTGGTGTTCCCCAGGGGTCCATCCTTGGACCTCTATTGTGTATTATCTATGTTAATGACATGCTGCTATGTGATCTGTCAAGCACGATTGGTCTCTTATGCAGATGATACAACTATTTACAACCATGCTGTCAATACAAAGGAGCTTGAAACACTCTTAGATCATGATGTGAAAGTTATCGAGGGATAGTGTCGTGAAAACAAAATGTACATAAATATGTCCAAATCTTCAATAATGGTTATGACAACAAAACGAAAGTCGCAAAAGAATGATTTAAAGCTACATGTAAAAATTGACCAAAATGAACTCCAGAGTGTCAAGACAGACAACATTTTAGGCCTTGCTGTTGATCAAAATCTTAGCTGGCATGACCATATTGATCCTGTTTGTCATACAATTTCTGCCAAACTTAGCATCCAATACAGACACAGGCACCTCCTTAGGAAAGAAGCAAAGCTGCTATTCCACAATGCGTAGTTCTCGCACACATGGATTACCGTCTTACAATCTGGGGAGATGTAACTGCTTCTCAAATAAATTGCAGAAAAGAGCAGCAAGAATAATACTGAATGCTCACTATCTCACTCCAACCAAGGCACTATTTCAAGAACTCAACTGGACCAGTGTGCATGATAGAATCACTTACCAAAATGTTGTTTTTATGTTCAAGATCATTCGTAATCTATTCCCACCTTATCTCAACTGTCGTTTTCAATATGCAAATGATGTAACAAACCAAAACCTAAGATCAGCCGAAAACAACAAATTGTACCTTCCCCGACCATGAACAAATTATCTAAAACCGAGCTTAAGTTATTCAAGAGCCAAGTTGTGGAATTCTCTTGACAAACATATCAAGGATGCCTCATCCCTCAATGCTTTCAAGTCAAGAGTTACGAACATAACCAGGGGCAAAGATACAGGTGTTTAGTGTGATTACTGGAATGTTCCTGCCATATCATTTACTCATTGTCAACTCTATTCATACACCTGTTTTTCTTCTATTCTGCTATGTATTTTATATCATATTCCATGTGATTTGCTCATTATTATCTCTGGAGGACCTCCGGGAAGAACAGTTTTTTGTAACTGACAGAGTTACCCTCGATAAATAAAGTTATGCATTATTCTCCGGTTGACTTACGTACACATGTATATGTCAATATAATGGTATCTGATATCGAAACAGTTTTTCTGGGCAGCAAAACGTGTGGAATAATCTTTGGCGGACATCACAACGACATTTATATTTAGTGAGAACCACGTCCGTGTAGATTTGATAAGAACAAAATTTGTTTTCCGTATATTTATGCATAGCTGCAACATGCGTTGCATGGTTAACAAGAAACGTTTGTGGGAAATATATTTTTCGTTGGGAATATACCATGATTGATATCACATGTAAGTTTTTTTTTTAATTGTGGTCGAACTCAAATGATTTCTATTGCTTGGATCAATAATGTTCACATTTTCGGTATATCCACCAAAAATATAGTCAAGTATTATAACAATAACGAATCCAAAACAAGTTCGATGAAAGCTGTACAAAAACGAGTTATCACCTACAGAGGGTCTACGCCGTAATAATTTACTATTATAACGGAATATGATAAAGGATGTGCTGTCTTAAGTAGCCCGCTGGTGGTTATGGACTTTGGCGGCCATTTTCCGTGTTTTTCAAACAGTTTTTCCCATTAGGTTATCTCATTTTCCTAGGTTAGGAGATAGGGATTTCATTAAAAAGTCTTCTAGCCGAGAATTTTGCCCGGCAGCATTTATCCAATTTGACAAATTTTTATATAAAATTGTGATTATCTTCCAACATTTAAATATAAGAAGTGAGTGAGTGAGTGAGTGAATATGATTTATCGTCGGTTTCAACACTATTTCATTCATATCACGACGTTGGTTCCTATTCCTTTTCACACCCGAAAATGACACGGGTAGGGTCCCATTCCATTTAACACCCGAGACCCTACGGGTGCCCCAGTTAGTCACCTCTTACGACAAGCTCTCTGAGGAGCGGAGACCTATTCTTACCATGACCTGGAAGAAAAAGTTAAATACTTTTTGTATGATTTTTTCATGAATGTGCTTCAAAACCAGGGCTATCCCCTTTGATTTCTGGGTTATCAAATGCAGCATGGGTCAGTCCACTTAACAATGTCTACAGCTAAAAATCCACACGTACCTATATTTCTCTTTGTTTTTTCTCATATTACACAATTATGGATGTAATACCACGCATTATTCCAAAAGTGAATCACTCTGATTTACCATCAGCTGATATCCTTAATGATGAACGTTACATGAAAGCAAGATTCTACCTATTAGAAATGATAACCAAACCTATGACCAAAAACGCGGAAATATCGACAAAGTCCTAGAACCGAACTTGATAGAACACCTAGAACTCGAAAGACTCAAATGCTCAAATATATGAGCATATGGAGACTCGCTTTGGTATAATTCCGCCGAGCAAAAGATGCATACTTGTTTGCTCTTTAATCTGGAATACCAAAAAATCTAAAATCTAAGAAATCACAGATTTTCGTCAAATTTGAAACAATTTGGACATCAGTTTCACCAAACTGTTATATTTTGGATATTCTTCTGAAACTCTATAAGAACTTGATTCTAACTTACCTCCATTACAAACAGATGCAGAACATTATCTCGTACATATTTATGCTCCGTCATACTAAAAAAAAAACAATTAACCTAGCGAGAATACTGTATAGAAATGTAACAGATCAAGACTAATAAACTCGAAGATTGGATGAATTTTATTGATCGACAGAGATTCCAGAATGTGGGACGAACACAGGTTTCTATAGTAGCTACGAAAAGTGATCTGAACATTTATTGAGAAATTTAAGCTCGGTGAATAATTAGAGTACACCCCACTCCCAATCATACACCATGTATTATGTACATATTTTGTGGTGTGTTGTGTTGATTACTTCTGGATTGCTGGGTTTTTAACTTGTTTTTGTTGGGTTACTTAGAATTTTGTCTCTCTCTCCGTGTGTTCTCCTGGCCTTTATTATTGCCACCTAATATACCAAACATAGTATATTAGTGTATCCGGTACACGACTTTAGCTGGAAATACGAGCAGTAGCTTTTGTTGATCGATTCGTTCTATTTCCAAGGTACCAGTTTATCTTTATATATGTTTTTGTTTTTTGTTGGAATTTTTGATTATTTTGAACAGGGTTTTTGGACTATGGACGCGTAAATTCTGTAATGGTTGATAGCTCGATTGCGAATGTCGAACTAGATGCTTGCATATGTATCTAGTGATTATTTTTTTCTGGAATTAGTGAGAATGAGCTTACCAGTTCTTTTCTGAGTCATCCTGGGATTGTCAATGTATGCACCTTTCCTCATATTCGGATTCACTGAGCACCATATATCAATACCATCTGTGTATGGTTTAATCTTTCTTCAGCCTGAATGCGGATATCAACACGTTAGCCAGTATGTAGCTGTTCGTGAGCAAACAGGAGATGTCAGTGAAGGCAAGTCTGATTGAAAACTGTCGTCTGACTATAGTGAATGGCAAGTCGAATGTTTCGCTGTCGTGGCCTTTTTTGGCAATAACTGGATCGCTCATAATATCATTAATTAGTTTGGCTAAAATCCAGTAGATCCACTGATAATTGTTACGTAATACACGAGTAGTGTAACTCCAAAGAATGACAAATTTATGACGTTGTACATATGTCTATATTAGGACATCGCAAGTAAGTAATAAGTTCCAGGTACATATATGATTAAGGGTACTATACGATGATTAGTGAAACAAAAGTGTGTCTTGCGCATAATCTCTTTTGTGTCGCAAGGTACTAGTCTTGTATTTCCGGAGTAATCACAAATTGTGCTGTCTGGATAAGTTTTCATTCCCACATAGTATAAATTTAATAGCAAAAATATGGTTTACAATGCTTCTGTAATTTATTTGGATGTAATTAGCGCTGCGATTTGTGTGTTACAAATTATTTTGACTTGTAGTAGTTTGAGCTTTTTATGCGGTTTTTATTATACCCTTAATCGGTTTCTGGAATGGAACAACTTAGACATAAGTGAAAAGCATAATAATATACCGTACAAAGTACTTACTCTGAGCTGCCGTGCAGGGCACGATAATAACCACCAACAATAGTCCACGTATTTCCATCTCTGACTTTTACAGCAGCTAATCAAGTTATGGGGAAACACGTATACAAGAATGAGAGACCGAGAGAATAATGGCTGTACAGCCAATATAACATACATATTAGTAAACGGACAAGGAGTATGACGCTTGAATGCCTACATCCGTTCAACAAGGAAGTTAAAATAATCTAGAGGATACATGAGCTATAGTTCTTGGTAATTTATCTATAATTATTAATGTTTATACCACAAATACATGTATCCGTACCCCAGTTATGTAAAAATGTTCTTGATGTGATATACATCACACGATTTTCAATGTACTGAAACGTCCAATATGTCCTTCGATAATTGACGCGGAAATTCTTTTGTGGACGACGACTGAATACCGAATGTCCGATCTGACGCGCATTAACAATATAATCATATAATATAAATATATACCATAATAATATAATATACATCCATATAATCTTATAATATAAATATATACTATAATAATATAATATACCTCCATATAATCTTATTATAATTATATACTATGATAATAGAATAAACAACCATATAATCTTACAATATAAATATATTCTATAATAATATAATATACTTCCATATAATCTTATTATAATTATAGTAGCCGTATCTGTTCGTTTGCTTGCTTGTCCAAACCGTAATAACTCTACCAGGCCATTATGCGCCCCCTGTCAAACTTTCTACCGGAACGAGAAAAAAAATGAGAGCTGACACTCCGATCCGTGACTTTGTAGTTGATCGGAATGGGATCATTTTGAACCTTTTTTTCTAACCCCCGAGAAAAGGACCGTCATTTTCTTTAAAATTTCTGCTTTTCTGGGAGCAACAGTGGCTATTTAACCCTATCTGGCCTGGGCCATTTGAGGTGTACCAAAGCCTGGGTGGGGGAGGGGGAAGTGCCCCCCCCACTATATATTTTCGCTATCGCAAAAGCTAGAGGGCTGAAAATTACCACACTATATCTTTGGGTCGAGCTCTACAAGAAAATGTAAACAAATCCAAGATGACCGCACTGATAGCGTCACAGTGACGTCATTTTCAAAAAGTGCATTTTGGACGAAAAATCGGTCAAAATTTTCGATTTTTTTTTTTAAATTTATTTTTCCTCGAAAAAAACTGCATTATAAATTAGTAAATAATAATCTGATATGAAATAAAATATGTTTTACTCACTTTTCCATGCAGAAAAGCAAAAAACATGAAGAAATCTGACGAAAACATCACTTTTCTGCTTTTCCGATACCCCACATGGCCGCCATTTTTAATTTACCCATGATTCCCTGCTCGGGAGGTCATGCAAATAGGCTAAAAATGACCCCAATATGATAATCTACAAAGTCGCAGAATTTCAGCTCTTAATTGGTTGTCGTTTCCGAGATATCAGCAAAACAAACCAACGGGGGAGGGGGGGGGGGAGCGGAAAGTACCAGGTAGGGTTAATTCACATCAGATTAGTATTTGCTTATTTACGATGCAGATTTTGCGGAGAAAACCCATAACCAAATTCGAAAAATCTGACCGAAAGAACTTTAAAAAAATGACGTCACCGTGACGTCGTCATGGGGCTATCTTGATTTTTTCACATTTGCTAGTAGAACCTGACCGAATGGTTTAAAGTGGTAAGTTTCAGCGCTCTATAGCTCAAGGGGTAAGAACACTACTAGGGAGGCCCAAAGCGGAAACGGGATCACGTTAGCAATTAATTTTCGGCGGAATAAATCTTACGATGGGCTATTTCCGTACTAGTGGAAGTATTATGTTCTTAATATAGTTAAGAATAACTTCATTCCGCAATAAAATGCGACCTTATCGCTCGATTATCAACGGCACCATTTCGTAACCTGCTCACTGCGTGATAGTCATACACTCCCCAATGGTGGGGCTAAGTTTTGCCAATGCTAAAATATTCGGACGTGAGACTGACCACTTTCTCGTAGGAAGAGAATCTGAGTTTAGTCTGGTTACCAAGGTTACATCCCATTTATGTTTATAGAATAGACATGATACGACCGGATCGAACGAATTCGCCGCATGGAGTCAGAGCATAGAGTCCGAATAAACACCCATAAACCCCGCGAATGAACGATCCGGGTTCACTGAATGGCGACTGAATTGTGGTCATCAATCAGGCTGCTGGAATAAAAATTCAATTCAATTCAATCATCCAACAGAAATCGTATTCAGTCCATATCGACAGCGAAACGAACGCCAGACGTAACCTGTCTACAGTATAAATATACAGGGCGACAACCAGTCTACCTTTAGCCTATCTTTGATTTTGTCAAATGGATTTGATCCCGGCTTTTGTCAAATAAGATGTGCTAGTGTGTAAAGTGTGTAAATGTTTGCTTGACTTGCTGAAATTCCCTCAGAATTTACTTGTAAATGTGATCATGTCATATTTTTGAATTGCACGAATACCAATACACCCCAAAGGAAGGGAAAGAGTTACTAGTATTTTGTTATTGTTCAGTGAAGACAGGACAAAAAGCTGTTTTTGGGGGTGTCAGCTTTGTTTTATAACAGAGATTGGAAGAAGCTTGAGAAACAAGCTGGCGATGCCTATTCAAGTTGCAGTTTTTTGGAAGCTACTGTAATCACTTGACAAATATATTATAGATATAAACACCTCGGTTGCGCTGTGGATACATCTGCCGTCAATACAATTTTTGGGGTATGTTGTTGTTGTTGTTGTTGTCGCAAGTACAGGCCACACACGGATTTTTTCCGAACCTTACATATTCTAGACTCCGGTCTCCGAACTTCCTCTTTGTGGAAGCTGAGGTGGCCGAATGGTCTAGAGTGATTTTGTTCACTGCTGACGATTTGGTGCCAAACTCTGACGACGCGGGTTCGAGTCTCGCACGAGACTGGTCCATTCAGCTCTAGTATTTGTGTTTTATCAAGAAGAGTGACATCCTAAACATAATTAGATATGAATGTTACCTACTTTCTAAATGGCATTAGTATATATATAATATCGGCTTTAGGAGCTATGCCATTATTCAGTCTGTCAGGGGGTAGTAAATGTACGTAATCTAGGCTCCGGTCTCAGAACTTCCTCTTTGTGGAAGCTGAGGTGGCCGAGTGGTCTAGAGTGCTTGCATTTACTGTTGGCGATTTGGGGTCAAACTCTGAGGAAGCGGGTTCGTGTCTTGCACGGGACTGACTCATTCAGCGCTGGTATTTGTGCTTAATCAAGAAGGTGACATTCTAAAAATAATTGGATATAAATATAATAATACCTGTTCCTGTATAAAGGCAGGTATGACAGGTAAACGATCCAGCTGTAGATTTCTTGTTTTTCGTATTGCCACAAATGACTTGGAAACCAGAGTTTCTAAACGAATTGTTTTCTATTACACTCGGTACACACTATACAAATATTAGAGAACGATTTCTCTAGAGAACAATTTGTTTAGTAGAAGCTAATTTTCCATGGGATACGTTGTAGATAGGACTCAACACTGATTACGTTTGACATTTTTCTCATTCTCATGTTATTCATTATTCACAGAAGAATAGTTTATTTCCATAGTATCAATTTATGTGATTATGACCTTATTTTAGTTTTGAGGAAATTAAATATTGTATTAATTTAACCAGAATTTAATAAATAATAGCAGTCTTGCTAGACAAAAACATGCCTGTGAAGCTTTACAAGCAGCCAAAGTATGCTAGGTCCCCCGCTGAAATGGCAGCAATATTTTTTAGCGTTGTTGGTCTCAGGGGATATACATGAGGGAGGCAAAAGATACTTCATAGGCGTTGGATAAAGAAGGGTTTTTCTGCCGTCCCAAGTTTTAAGATCAACTCAGAACGGTTGATTCAACGTTGATTGCTTCTGTAATATAGTTTTCATGCAGAGAAGCATGGAAATTATGTAACCGAGAAGCAACCCCAAGTGACATCTCAAAGCATATTATCTGCAAAACAAACTTGACGAGAATCTGAAGGCAACCTATTGCCCTGAAACCAAATTTTAAATTTGCCACCAGGTGTCGCCACCTGTAGGTGCAAGCGGGCGAAACGCAATCCCAAGCATCATCTCATGGCATGGTACATATGTATCAGCATACCAACTTTGGGAAGAAATCTGAAGAGGGGTATTCAAGTTATTGCCCGGAAACCAAATTTAGATTTGTAGGCACAAGTGTGCGAAACAATCCCAAGCGACCTCTTATGGCATATGAATACCAAACTTGAGAAGAATCCGATGAGCACTGGCAGTTGTCAAATTATTGCCAGAAGCAAATTTCAGATTTTTCAACCAGGTGTCGCCACCAGTATGTAGAAGCAAGCGAAAACATCATGGCATGGTACCTGCAAACCAAAGAAGGAGAAGATTCCGATGAGCGAAATCAAATTTAGCCTACCTGTAGGCGCAAGTTGGCGAAACGCAATCCCAAGCGACATCTTATGCCATGGTATATTCATACTAAATATAAGAAGAATCTGATGAGTGGTTCTTAAGGACAAATTTGGTATTTCACCACCAGGTGGCACCACCTGTAAATACAAGTGAGCGGAAGGCAATCTCACGCAACATCTCCTGGCATGATACATGATTGCTAAATTTGAGGAGATTCCGATGAGCAGTTCTCAAGTTGATGGCCGAAAACAAATTTTGATTTCGACACCAGGTGGCGCCAATTATAGGCGCTAGTGGGTGAAACGCAATCTCAAGCGACATCTCATGGCAAGGTACAATGTATATGCATGCCTAATTTGGGAAGAATTCGATGAGCCGTTCTCAAGTTATTGCCCGGAAACCAAATTTTCGAGCGACATTTCAAAGCATTTCAAAGTTATCGTTTGCAGCACAAAAAACGGAAAGAACGCTAGTGGCGCCACCTACAGTCAGATCTTTCTGAAACGCAATACCAATCAACATCTTGTCACAAGGAATGCATATGCCAAATATTCAAGAAATTAGACAAAGCATTTGGAAGTTATCGCTTGTGAAGAATTTGAATGAAAACCACGGGCATGCACGGAAAATTTTAACAAGACCCAGTGGCGCCACCTTCAGGTGGATCTGCTGAAATGCAATACCAATCCACGTCTGGTCGCAAGGAGTGCATAAGTTTATGTCAAATTTCGGAGGAATCCGACAAAGCATTTGGAAGTTATCACCTTTGAAGAATTTGAGCAGACATCCACGGACACAAAGAGAGCAAGACCCATTTTAACTGGAACGGACACGAAAAAGAGAAACTCAGTGGCGCCACCTTCGGGCAGGTATTGCTGAAATGCAGTAGCAACCGGCGTCTTGTCGCAAGGAATGTGTATGCTGAATTATGGGAGAATCCAACAGAGCGTTTGGAAGTTATCGCTTGCAAAGAATTTGAACTGGAATCCACGGACAGGAACGGACATGAAAAAGCGACACCCAGTGGCGACACCTTCAGGCAGATGTTGCTGTGATGCAATAGCAGCGACTTAACCGGTATCTTGTCGAATTTTGGGAGAATCCAACAAAGCGTTTAGACCTTAACGCCTGCGAAAATTTTAAACATGCGTCCATGGACACAAAGAAGCAAGACCCATTTAGACTCAGTGGCGTCATCTTCTGGCAGATGTTGCTGAAATGCAATACCAACTGGCGTCTTGTTGCAAGGAATGCGTATGCCAAATTTCGGAAGAATCCTACAAAGCGTTCGAAAGTTATCGCTTTTGGAAAATTCAAACATACATGCACGCACATACATGTGTACACGGACATCCACGGGCATCCACGGACACAAACAAGCAAGAACCATTTTAAAGTCCCCTGTCGCGTTGCGGCGGGGGACGAAAATAATTTTATTCAGTCCAATGAACCGTAACAGGGACACTGATTGGCTGGATGTTCTTCCAATTGTATTCACAAGCCAATGAAATCAGCGCATTTAGATTTGAAAATTTGAATTGACCAATCAAATAGTTTAAACTTGAGGCTATCTCAAGATGCACTGATGTTTCTATAAATCTCCGGTAAAGTAGATTACAGATCCCGCGCGGGCACAGTTTCATCTTACCGTAACTCCATTCCCTGTGACCGCCGGTTTCTTCGCTCGTCAGATCCATCCAGTAGCATTTCTCGAATATTTGAAAATATACTTCTCTTGTCATAATTTCGATTTCATGCGTCAGCTCCGGCATCTTTGCGAACATTCCCGAGCATAGTCTGCAATAATCTAAGGCGACATGCTAAGTTTTCTTCTGGGAATATACCAGGAAGCATGTGTCACCATGAACTCTATATAGGATAGATAAAGTGTCTGCATTAGTTACCCAATCCGGGCACGAAAACGTGACAGACGCTGAAAGACATGTAACATCCAGATTAATGATGATTTATATTTAAATGCAGTATACAGTTGTGTTAAGAATAATGCTTCATTTCTGATAGGAAGTCACATGACCCCACAGTTCAATATTCTGAATGCATGATGTATACCAAGAACCAAATGATTCCGGAGATCATTAGAGTCACGCTTTTATTGTAGGTGTTCATGTGAACACATTGAATGACATCACCATGATCGGCTTGAGCAGTATATTATGTATAAATATTCAACAGCGATAATGTAATAGCCCTACAAAGTCATCTGATGGAGAGTGATGAACTATTGTGAACGTTCGATTATAGGGGAGGCCCATTCGAAGAAAATATTAATAGAATACGAGTTCTTATTCTGAAACCAAGCCTAGCTTGCCCTACAGGACCTAGCTGGGGTAACGATTTCATGCATTTTATTGTCTTGCTTGGATAACGATTTCATGTATTTCATTGCCTTGCCCGCGCAGAGAAAGTAGTTGTCGGATTACGCACTTTGTGGCCGGCCAAGGATAAAATATTATAAGCACTAGCGTGAGTTAGCTCATTATAAGAAAAGTACCTTTTTATCTTTTTAAAAATATAGTATTTATTTTAAGACAACACGTAAAGAATTTATTTTTAATTACCGAGTACAGCTTTTATTTTAATTGTTTTTTTTAAGCAAACTCAGTGGCCTGACCTACATCATCCAACTTAGGAAAGAAGGTCACAAATTCAAAATTTGATTGATTGATTAGCTCATTATGATTACGTATTATTCCTATGTGTGTATGTAACAATTGTGCCCAGTTCAGATGTCCACACAAGTGTTTGATCGAAAACCAGTAGCTAGCCGTCGTTGGAAAAGAATTTCAACTTCCATATTCCAAGGATTTTTTCACGATCAGTACCAACATCCAGGAAACCACGAAAAAATGAAATATATATCAATGTGCTTGTCATTTCTGAACTTTGGTTATACAGATCTAGACTACAGGAGTTAGATCCTTTATTCAATAGTTAGCCGTTGTCCACAAAATAATTTCCGCCTCAATAATTGAAAGACCTTTTCGAGCGCCAAATAGCATGAATTCCAGATATAAACGGAGCTCTCGCTGATGACCTCAGGTCTTTTCGCTCTCCAAATGTTTGGTTACGCAATTTCGTAACGGATTCGATTCATTCATTTCATTCTGGCCGTGGATCTAGTTGTGTTTTTCTCCAAATGATTTCTCATATTGTTATTCATATAATGAATGTGTTTTGTAGAACCTGACTATTCAAAATTGTGTCCGTCCGTTTGAGTGGGTAAAACTGGTGAATTTGAGAGATATTTAAGTTTCGTCCATTTTAAACCAAATCAGCTATTCAGGTTGAAGCATATGCCATCGGCCAATTCAAGTATACAGAAATATTTGCTTAATGCTTACCTGTGTGAGAAACGAGAATGGATGCCAAAAATATCGAAGAAGAAACGAATACGTCTACCTTCCATTCCATGACCACCTGGCTATGAAGGGTCATTCGCGCCATAATTCGTCAAAAATAAACGCGTTAAACACAAGAACGACGCGCTAACTTTTACAACGCAAACTTGATAACCAACCAATCATGATTCTCAATTTTTACCGCCACTATTTAAATTAGTTCATTTTACGCGTCAAGTAAGGACACCCACTTTTAACGCGTAACTTTAGACACCACGCAATGTACGTTCAACTCTCCGACGTGCAGCTTCAACTTCACGTAATATTCCTGTAGGTCGTCACAATCTAACGATACATGGGCCATTCGCGCCATAAATCGCCAACAATTTACGCGTTAAACTCAAGAACGACGTGCTAAATTTTACAACGTAAACTTGATAACCAACCAATGATAATTCTGTATTCTTACTGTCAATATTCAAACGAAACGCGTCAAATAAAGAAATTCACCGTTAACATGTAACTTTAGACACAACGTAATGTACGTTCAACTTGATGACGCGTAACTTCAAGTCCACATGATTTCTAACGCGTAACTTTAACCACGACGCAATCTACGCGAGTTTCAGGCGTTTCCGGGTTGTATTAACCGATCCTGTCCTCTCGTGGGAATTTCAACTGTACGCAGGCAATTTTTCACAGACATGTACTGAGCTGTACGCTACTGAACGATACTGCATGGAAAGGCCTACGATACATGTAGGCATTGAGCTGTAACTGAACAGTTCCTGTGTGATAATAACAGGTCAGAACTGAATTGAGCAGTACATGTCAGTTAGCAACAGCCTGGTTCCAAGTGGTAACTGACCAGTACTGCACAGTAACATGTACAGGTTGGTTACTGTTCAGTTACAATGCAGTACTGTTCAGTCCTGTTCTTTGTAGTACTGTACGGTATCTAATCAGTACTGACCAGTTACTGAGTGGTACTGTGTGGATACGGGTCAGTACTGACTGGTACTGTACTGAGGTGTACCGTTCCGGGCCCTTCCTTGCGGTTACCATTCAGTTACCACACGGTACCAACATGTGAAAATTTGGCTGTGTATTCATCTTTAGGTTTGTCATGTACCGGAAATGTTATCTCGACGTTTCCGGTATTCATAACCAATCATTCCCTCCGCCGGAATTTTAAATCGTTCTTATTTTACGTCCTAGCCCTACACCGGAAACATTGTGACTGTTCTGTTTACGTTGTGGTTTCAACCAATCAGATTAGCGCTAACTTCACACCATCTTCACGGTCTTTATCCAAACATGTCTCTACCAGTGCAAACGATCTCTAGGCTACCATGCGTACAACGATCGCCACCAGTTAATATTACGGGTTTATGAGCAGTGGTATGTACCAATTTTAGCTTATTTTGTCAGAAAGACCGAGTAAAACTAAGAATGATATAGCGCAGCGTACGCCTAAATGTACGAGTAAATATATTTCGTTCTTGTTTCAAAAGTGCGTTCTCTGATTATTTCATAATCAGGAACACCGATCGCCCCATCGACGATTTAGCATTGAGAATGTAATGAAATTTTCCTGTTTTTAATGTCTTTAATTGAAATCCTGATAGGAAGGGGATACTTTCTAATGAAATATTGTCAAATTCAAGTCAAATTTCACATATACGACTAAAACAAGATTATCATGAATTCCACGTAAATGCGCCCGTCACCAAAAAAACGCCCATTTACGCACAAAATTCACATCTCATTTTTTTTTGTAGACGAAATATTAGCATGCTGTTTGTTCTATTCGCTTCCTAAAGGAACACGCCAATTACAGAGAATATGTGTTTTAAGCGAGAATTACTTTTCCCACATTTCATAAACTCGGAAAATTCGGGAAATTCGAAATTGTCAAGGAAGAAAAGTTGTATTTTACTGAAAAGTATACTATTTTAAAACATCTGTAGAAAAGATCAATCCTAAGAATATTTTTTTTGGAGGAAATGTGTAATTACTAAAGGTCTTTTACGGAGAATATTGGTGGTGCAAATGATAATTTTAGCACGAAACTGTAAAGAAAATATCGATCGATGCATTGCTACAATGAAGCATCTCAAGATGGCAGCATTGCTGGCTCTATAAAATGCGCACTCGTGATTCCGTCACGATTTTTTTTTATTCCGTCACGGACTAGATGTAACTCCTGTGATGACTCAGCCACTCTTTTCTCACGAGGAAAAAATGATATCATCCTTGCGCAATGTATGTTAGTAAATGCCATATAAGAAAAATCAGATCGAAACAGAGCAGCAAAAAAATTAGACAAGCAACACTAGTCAAAACATTTCCAAACATGATATAACGAGAAATCTGCAATATTTCGCAGGCCATAATACTTTATAATTATTTGAAACTTGGCATCAGTAACTAGGCATTAAGACATAGAAAGTCAGTTTTGCCTACGAAGTAGGCTTTCATTTGCAAATTGTCCGTTAATGAGTCAGTCCATCCGAATCCTTTCGTCGGCAAAATAAGGAGAACCGTTGACATTAGAACCGTGATTTTTGGCATGAAGGTGCATTAGGGGACTGTTACCATCAAGTTATGAGCTGGGGTTGCAATCTTATTTCAAAATAATTTTGAATATTTGCTGCATGGCTTTAAGAAAGATACGGAAGGTCGATATATTATACTCGATATCACGATTCAAGATACGCGACTTACCCTAATTAATTTGTACGGACCAAACCATGATGACCCACTGTTTTTCGTTACGCTTTTTAATGAAATAGACCCTTGTAGTGGTAATTCTTTAATAGCTTGCGGGGATTGGAATATAGTGCAGGACTTTTCCGCGGATACACAAAATTATAGCGGAAAAAATTAATCAAAGAGCAAGAGTAACTCTCCTAGAAAACAAGGATAAATTCAACCTTAATGATATATGGCGCCTGCATAACCCGACGACAAGGCGATTCACTTGGCGACAAAGGACTAGCACAGGTGTTAAACAGAGCAGACTGGCGCGTGGACTACTTCTTAGTATCTGACGACGTACTGGTCTCACGTTGCACGTCTGACATAGGTATATCATATAGATCTGGCCACTCGTTAATATCACTAAATTGTTCTTTCAAAAACATAGAAAAGGGCCCTGCATATTGGAAATTTAACACAAAACTGCTTTCCGACCCCGAATATATAACTACGATAGAGAAAATTATAACCGAAACCGTTAGTGAATGTCGCGTAAGTGGAGATATTAACGATCCCAGATCTGTCGGTCTAAGTTTGAACGACCAGGTCTTTTTCGAGCTCCTAAAAACCAAGATTAGAAGCGCTACGATTCCATTCTCAGTGGCCAAAAAGAAAGCTAGAGAAAAACAAGAACGCGAAATTGAAATTGAAATACTTACACAAGAGAAAATTATCGCGACAGCACCACAAAATGAATTGGAGAGTTGTTTGGAGACCCTATACACTAGAAAGGCAGAACTGGAAGCCTTACGGCTCTACAAAATAGAAGGTTCAATCATGCGATCTAAAGTAAAATGGTATGAGAAAGGAGAAAAAAACTCTTATTTCTGCAGATTAGAAAAGCGCAATTACACTGCTAAGAATCTAACTGAAATCACGACAAGAGGCGGAAAGCTAACACGGAACTCAGAAGAAATATTAAATGAAATGGCCCGGTTTTACTCCAGTCTGTATTCAAAACCAAGTTTTATAAACGGTGACAAAAATGATCTTTTCCTCTTACGTAATGTTGCATTGGGTGCCAATGACAGACAATCATGCGAGGGCAATATAACAGAAGCTGAGTGCTACCTGGCCCTAAAAAATATGAAACAAGGGAAATCGCCCGGCTCAGATGGATTCCCTGTGGAGTTCCTGGAAACATTCTATTATTATTCCGGTGCCCAAACCAGGCAAGCCTTTCTCGTCTCCATCTTCTTACCGTCCAATAGCACTAACCTCGCATCTATGTAAAATTATGGAGAGATTAGTTAACAATAGACTCACGTGGTATCTGAATAAAAATAATATTATATCCCCGTTTCAGAGTGGCTTCCGAAAAGGAAGGCGCACCCTTGATCAGCTCATTAGACTAGAAACATCTATCAAAAATGCCTTTGCACACAACGAATTTCTTCTCTGTGTATTTTTAGATCTTGAAAAGGCATATGTTATGGCGTAAAGGCCTTCTAATTAAATTAAATACAATCGGAATTAAAGGGCGTATGTTCGGTCGGATCAAATCCTTTTTGTTAAATCGAACTGCGCAGGTCCGTGTTGGAACCACATTATCTTCAGTGGTGCCAATCATAAATGGAACCCCTCAGGCAAGTGTCATAAGTCCGACACTGTTCAATATTATGGCTAATGACCTTCCAGATCAGTTCAATCCAAATATAAAAAAAAATCTGTATTTGCAGATGATAATGCTGTTTGGTATGCAAGTACAAACCTTAAACTTGTAATTAAATTCATTACAGCCGCTTTAAGTAAGGCTGTTATCTGGGGCAGGAACTGGGGTTTTCTGTTCTCTTCAAATAAATCGGAGTCGATTTTATTTACACACAATAGAAAAATTAAGGAAAATATTGAATTGAAAATGGATGATCATAGTGTAAAAAATGTGAACCAAGCGAAATTTCTAGGAATGACCTTTGATAGTTACTTAACATGGGCAAAGCATATTGATACCATTGTATCGAAATGTCAAGGAGTTCTTAATTTAATGAGATGCTCAGCAGATACCAGATGGGGCGCCGATCGTAAGTCTCTTTTAATGTTATACAAGTCTTTAATTCGATCCAGACTTGATTATGGCTGTGAAGCATATAATTCTGCCTCCGCCACTATTAAAAGTAAACTTGACGGCATACAGTACCAAGCTCTCCGTATTGCTACGGGAGCCCTCAGGTCTGTCTCATTGCAGGCTTTGTTATTCACCTGTAATGAGCTTCCCCTCCATATAAGCAGAGACATTCAGTCAATAAAATACGCCTTGTCACTTAAATCAGCTTATAAAAACCCATCGTCTGACCTATTGGACGATAATTGGTATAACCATCTTCCTAGTATGAGCCGTATTAAAAGTGCCAACCCTTTTAGCGTTCGTGCACTCCGGCTATTAGAGGATTATGAAATTGATTCTCAACTTTTGTATAAAAAAAAACTATTTCTTTCCCTCCCTGGCAATTCATTATTCCATCAATTTCAACAGAATTGAATAATAGAGTTAGAAAAACCGATCCAGTTAAACTAGTTGAACTGTGTGCATCGGATTATATTGAGTCCAATTACTCCGAATATCTACATATCGAAACAGATGGATCTAAATGTCCTGACTCTGGCCTAACCGGGGCTGCATTTTATGTTCCTGATTTTAAGTACGAGTCCTTTAAACGTCTCTCTAATAATATCTCGGTATACACAACAGAACTAGTGGCTATATTAATGTCGCTTAAATGGATTAGTGAAGTTTCCCCATGTAAAACAGTAATATTCACGGACTCGCTTAGCGGTCTGCTGGCCATGAGAAATTTCTCATTTGCGTGCACTAATTATCTCATTTACGAGATACTATATACTTTGACAACTATGTCGTATTCCAATATCCATGTGCATTTTTCCTGGGTCCCGGGTCACATGGGTATCCAAGGAAACGAGATAGTTGATCAACTGGCAAAAAAAGCACTCCGGTTACCGGATATTTGCACACACGTGGGCATGTCAATATCGGAAATGATGAGTGTGGTTAAAAAACGATCAATTATGATATGGCAATCAGAATGGGAACTGTCAAATAAGAGCAGATTCTTTTATAGTGTCCAACCCTCTGTTACCAACTGCAAAGAACATCTAATCTCATCTAGGGAAAACCAGGTGTTGTTATGTAGAATTCGAAATGGCCATATCTTCACAAACGAATTTCTTCATACACTGGGAAGCCATCCGACAGGGTTGTGTGACGTATGTCATGAGACCGACTCCATTCGTCATTTCTTTTTCGTGTGTCCTCTGTATGCCAATTTCCGAACCTTATTTATTAAAGAACTTCTGAATGCAGGTATACCAAACCCGAATATCAAATCGGTCCTTGGTCCAGAAACTAACCATTTGAAAATTTTCAAGGCAGTGATAAGGTATGTTAAACAGTGCAATCGAGCTTGAGGCTCATGCACTTGGTTTCCTCTTTTGCACATGGTTTAAAACTGTTAAGCCTCATATTTCACGCATGGGCTGGTATGGAGCAGACAGAATTGCACTAAGTAGGATACCTATTTAATAATAGTACGTAGAGGAATATTAATAGAGGGTGATACCATGGAGGTCACTCTTTATTGATGTTCACTCACATAATCCCTATAATAACATTTCATATTGATCATAAAATTATCACAGGCATCGTCTTATTCAGGACGTTTATAAGTAGTATTGTAATATGGTATTTATATGGAGGTCAATCCCTTAGCGACCTCTATATCGTCATCGTCTTACTCAGGACGCCTATAAGAAGTAATGTAACAAGTTATTTATATGGAGGTCAGTACCTTAGCGACCTCTGTATTGTCAGCGTTTTGCTCAATGCAAATAACAATATTAGACACTTTACATAAAATAAAATCCTCACAGGCGCCACACTCTCCAGTTACAAAAAAACTATATATCAAAAAAAAAAAAATGTCTTTCAATTCTGTAGATTCTTCCTTGTTTTCTCATCTAAGATATCATGTATTCTTGATAAGCAGTTTGTATAATACAAAATATTGTTGATACATCAGTTATTACAAATTAAGTCCAGATCATTATATACAGCAACCCAATGTCCAGTATTTGGCGTAAATGGGATCCATGTGATCTCGGAAAACGCCATCAAAATTCCAAAAGCAGGGGGCGTATCTGATTCGATCCATTAATCATGCTTACACAACGGGGCCACTTTCGGACTTTCAAAAACAGGGAATAATTAGCTGCCTACCCAAAGGGAAAAAGGACCGTCAGTTTTTGAAAAACTGGCGCCCAATATCACTCTTAAATGTAGACTACAAAATAGCCTCTTCTTGCATTGCCGGTCGAATTAAAAAGGTTCTGCCCTCAATCATTAGTGAAACGCAAAAGGGGTTTATGAAGGGTAGATTTATAGGGGAAGTCACACGAATCATTTACGACATAATGGAGTGCTCAGTGGAAAATAAGATTCCAGGCCTCCTTTTCCTTGTAGACTTTGAAAAGGCATTTGACAGTGTGGACTGGTCCTTTATGCATAACACACTGATGTCCTTTGGCTTTGGTGAGTCGCTCTGTCGTTGGGTGAAATGACTTCAATGCGACTCCAAAAGTTGTGTCCTGAATAATGGCTTTCTATCGAATTTCTTTAATATTGAGAGAGGGTGTAGACAAGGGGACCCAGTTTCGCCGTATCTATTCATCATTGTTGCTGAACTATTAGCACTAGCGATAAAAGCGGATGAAAATATAAAAGGAATTGTTTTCAAGAATTCGGAAATGAAGGTGCTGCAGTATGCAGATGACACGACGATTTTACTGGATGGCTCTAAAGAATCTTTGAGGCAAAGCATGAGACTCCTGGAGGACTTTTCGTGCTGTTCTGGACTTCGTTTGAATGTCGAAAAATCCACAGCTCATTGGATCGATAGCCAAAAGGGAAACGTCGTTAAACTTTGCCCACACTAGCGAATAAATTGGGACCCCGCAGGTTTCCGATTACTTGGCATAAATTTCTACCCAGACCTGGAACAATCCAAAGTGAGCAATATACGAAGGCTATTGGGATGCTGGCTGAAACGAGGATTATCTCCTTTAGGAAAAATAACTGTTATTAAAACCTTCGCCCTTCCGCTCCTTACACACCTCTTCTCTGCTTTACCAAACCCGTCTATAGATTTTCAGAACAGTCTGCAAAAAATATTTTACGAGTTTATATGGGGCGGGGCGCCGGATAAAGTGAAGCGGAAAACCTTGATAGGCCAATACGATGAGGGTGGATTAAAGATGATACATGTACCATCTTTCATCGACTCCTTAAAAATTCAGTGGGTCAAACGATCCCTTTCCTTCACGAAATTTCAAGCAGAGATTATGTACGAAATATTTCCCCCACTGGGAACTCAGATTTGGGACTTAACCATTAACGGAATATCACGCGTTTCAAACTTTATCAAAAATAAGTTATGGAGGGATGTTCTAGCAGCTTGGCTTAGATGTTTAAAAGCCCATGGCAAGGAAATCTGTTCAGCTGAAAAAGATCTTTTATACAATTATACTCAATTTTCTGAATGGAAAGAGGTCAATTTGTGGTATACAGCTGGGGCCAAATGCGTGAAGGATCTCGTTAACGAAAATCAATCCTTCTTGAAATTCAACGACTTTGTGACAAAATTTATGGAAGCCGGATGCGGCCAATCTCGTCTTTTCGTTTTTTCGTTTTTTCGCCTTCAATAACGCGCGGCGCGAGAAAACGAAAAGACGAGATTGTGTCAAATTTCGCGAGATTTTGTCTTTTTTTCGTCTTTTCGTTTTCTCGTTTTCTCGTGTTTTGATAACGCGCGGCACGAAAACACGAGATTGCAAGGCGAAAAGACGAGACTGCGAGGCGAAAAGACGAGAAAACGAGAGCCAGAAATCTCGTCTTTTCGCCGCGTTTTTTCGTTTTCTCGCGTTATCAAAAGGCGAAAAAACGAGAAAACGAAAACACGAGATTCGATCCGATCTCGATTTTTTGTTTTTTCGCGTTATCAAAAGGCGAAAAAACGAGAAAACGAAAAGACGAAAAAACGAGAAAACGAAAAGACGAGAAAACGAAAAGACGAAAAAACGAGAAAACGAAAAAACGAAAAAACGAGAAAACGAAAAAACGAGAAAACGAAAAGACGAGATTCGATACAATCTCGTCTTTTCGTTTTTTCGCGTGGCGTCCATACTGCGCTGGCATTGAATTCTGCGCATGACCGGAAGCGCTTAAAGTTTGGGAAGGTGACCATTTATGGTTTAAAATGATGGCAAAGTTTTCCCAAAATTAACTAACAAACATGCCGATTGAATTAATTATTTGAATTTAAAAACAATGTGAATATTATCATATTTTCCACAAAATATCGCTCAGTAATATCTATTTTGTCTCTATTGAAAACAAGTAATTGATGGCTGAACTCAAGATAATGATATTTTTTTATTCCTACGAAGTAGACTCTCATTTGCAAATTGCCCGGTAATGAGTGAGTGAGTGAGTCAGTCAGTCCATCCGAATCCTCTCGTCGGCAAAATAAGGAGAACCATTTATATTAGAACCTTGATTTTTCAGCATGAAAGTGCATCAGGGGACTGTTACCAGCAATTTCTGAGCTGGCCTACTTTTTATGAAAATTTCAGGTGATTTTTGATGAAAATCACTGGTGATTCTGACTTGGACAGTGCCCATCTTATTATAGGCAGGATTTCATCTGGGGGAGTTCAGTCCGCGTCGGAATCCTATTGCCTACCCTACTTCGTAGGTCCTGTGACGTTAGTCACACTACTCATGCTATTATAACTATTACAATTTTTTACTAAATCATACAAATCTTGTTAACAGTATGTTGAAAATATTTCAGTGTGCTACACATTTGTAGTTATAGTACAAAAAAGGTTCTGTAAGATAGGAAAAGTGGACTTAGTAAAAGTTTAAGAGCTACAATAATTTGGGAAAAATAATAATTTTAAACCACAAATACTCAACTTCAAGTGCTTCCGGTCATGCGCGGAATTGAGTGCCAGCGCACTATGGACGCCACGCGAAAAAACGAAAAGACGAGATTGTATCGAATCTCGTCTTTTCGTTTTCTCGTCTTTTCGTCTTTTCGTTTTTTCGTTTTTTCGTCTTTTCGTTTTCTCGTTTTTTCGCTTTTTCGCCTTTTGATAACGCGAGAAAACGAAAAAACGCGGCGAAAAGACGAGATTTCTGGCCCTCGTTTTCTCGTCTTTTCGCTTTGCAATCTCGTGTTTTCGCGCCGCGCGTTATCAAAACACGAGAAAACGAGAAAACGAAAAGACGAGAAAAAGGCAAAATCTCGCGAAATTTGACACAATCTCGTCTTTTCGTTTTCTCGCGCCGCGCGTTATCAAAGGCGAAAAAACGAAAAAACGAAAAGACGATATTGGCCGCATCCGGCTTCCATAAAAATTTGATATAAAACGGATACATTTATTGGTTTATTACGCAGTGGTACACAATATTCCAAAGGTGAACGTGGCCAGCACTGAAACACATGAACGAAAATCTGCAGATCGACTGATTACTAAACTTCGTAACCAAAATTCTTTGAAATTCGTTTGCAAGTTACTAGTCAGAGCAATCCAAGAGCCCCCTACAAGAGTCAAACAAAATGGGAAACAGTTTTAGAAGGCTCAGAAGGAACCTTGGACTGGTCGGGTATTTATCATAACGCATTTATTATAACCTCTGAAAGAAAACTCCAATATTTCCAATATAAAATAAATCACTATATCTTGGAAACAAATGTTCTTTTACATAAGTGGGGGAAATCCCTAACAGATAAATGTGGCTACTGTGGAGAGGAAGCAGAAACGATAACGCATCTTTTGTGATACTAGAGAAATATGGGCTCTCTTCTGGGTCTGGGTACATGAAGCCATAATTCCACATCCGGACACACTTGTAAATGCGAAGCTTTGCGTACTCTAAGGTGACAAACGAATTTCTTCGCTTCTAAATCACTTGATTGTTCTAATCAAATATTCAATTTTTTTCTCACAGAGTTAGGGGCAAGCCTTCGACTTGTGATGAAATTCAGGAATTGATCAATAAAACAAAAACTATTGAAATGGACATTGCCACTTTAAATGGACATCGTCCTACCTTCGAAGCAAAATGGGGCCCATTGCTAAATTCATGCGAGTAAGCGTACAGACCGTGTAAGAAATTGGGTGTGTGGCATGCGAGCAGCCAAACCGTGATAATAACGCAAGTCAGAGTGGGGGCATATCGTGTTGTTTTGCTTATCTCTCTCTCTCTCTCTCTCTCTCTGTGAAAGTTTGTCAGTTACTTGCCGAAGGGCGGTGGTTCTCTCCGGGTACTCCGGACCTCCACCAACCAAACTGACTGTCACCAAATGAGTGAAACAAACTTGAGTGTGACATTAACCCAAATTCCCTCTCACACTCTCTTTTTAATTTGTTTTTCTCTTTTTTTTTTCTTTTTTTCTCTCTTCTTCCTTTTTTCCGGCATTTTCATATCTCTGATTAATCACAACAGAAAAGGAAGCCCAGTAGACAGCGAAATTACGAAACTATTTGAAGTTATACAATAATAATGCTATCCACAATGCATGTATGCGCAATGCAGAATCGTACTAAATTACGCGTATAGTGTAACTTTATCGGCATGTGAAGATGCCCGTGGTAGTACCTTCACGTCATGTCAACAAAACTCTTCTGAATAGTACTTAAGAAATGAACGAACAAACAAAGAAAAAAACAAATATCTTATTATTTTTGTTCTCCTTTCTCTTAATATGCATCTTGGCTGAATGTAATGTAAATGACATGACACCATGTGAGGGCACGGATATATAATTGTATTTAAGATTTTATGTGATACTAGGGCACACTTGTAGATATATTTTGGAATGTTCACTTACGTAATACTATGTAATGTAATGTAGGGTAGTGTAATATAGTATAAGGTAACGTAATATGTCATTCTTAATTAGCTTAGACCACGTGGACAAACTGCGCATTATATATATATATATATGTGTGTGTATGTGTATATTTACCATACACAGAGGCAGTTTATACTGTGATCATTTGGTCTATATATATATATGCATGTGCATAAATATATATGTGTGTATATGTGTATAAATGTTTACTTGTATAAATGTCTATTCTTTCACCATTTGCATACCGTAAATGATATATCATGTGATAGTGTATTTTGATATAGGGCGCAAGGAGTATTATTTTCATAGCAACGTAATATATACTAACGTAATGTAATGTAAAAAGAATTAATGTAGTGTAATATATTACGCGGTTATAAGTTAGCCTGGATCATGTAGGCATAACTGTGAAATTGTACAATTCGTGGTCTTAAGGTTAATAAATGCCCAGTGGTTAATCCAGGGCTTAACTAGAAAAAAAAGGTTATGAGCTGACCTACGTTTGATGAAAATTTCTGGGTGATTCTGACTTGGCATTGCTCATCTTAATGTAGGCAGGATTTCAACTGTGGGGTGGGGATTTCCAAGAGTTCAGTTCGAGTCTGAGTCTTAAGGTAACTAACCACTAAATATTCGCCTTACTTAATATGTAGTAAATTGGCCGTGCAATTTTTGAGAAAATTATATTCCCTAAAATTCGCCGCCACAAATGACCCACCACACCAGGTAGCCTGACCTTTTCGCTCAAACATGTGGACAATTCAGCATACATTTCCCACCATTTTTTCGAGATAAGACCGCCAGAAATAGGGTCATCCAGCCCGACACCATTACGGCAAATTTCGGAGGTGCCAATCAAACTGGCCCAGATTTGTTTTCGATTAAAATTTGAAAAGGTGGTTTTCATATATTTTAAAGTCAAATATTATGGAAACATTTTAAAATACGTCACAGACCATTTCTGGCCCAGTCAGGTATAATGACCAATCACTGTTCGCCGGAAGTCAAGTCCTGATAATAATCTTAGACCCAAAAACTTCAATGGAGGTTTGTGACTCTAATGCCTACCCGTCTTCGTAGGTCCTGTGACGGTAGTCACACTGCTCATGTAGGAGAGTACAATTTCAGTAAAGAGCGCCTCAAACTTTTGAAGTACCTTCAAAACCGTGATTCCGTAACGCTGGAATTCATGTTATGTTAGAATATGTTCCTACGAAGTAGGCTACCATTTGCAAATTGTCCGGTAATGAGTTAGTCAGTGAGTGAGTCAGTCAGTCCATCCAAATCCTTTCGTCGGCAAAATAAGGAGAACCGTTGACATTAGAACCTTGATTTTTGGCATGAACGTGCATTAGGATATTGTTACCAACAAGTTCTGAGATGACCGAATTCTGATGAAAATTTGATTTATAATTATTTTTTTATTATTTATTGATGATTCAGCGAGTGCATTGTCATGCCCATCGGGAACCCTTGGCTGTATGTTTCACTGTGACTTATATGTGTTGTAATTTTGAAGGTTTTCTGATACGGCATATCACGTTGGATACACCGGTTCTCGTAAAATCACCGAAGTTAAGCGACTTTGAGCCCGGTCAAGACTTGGATTGGTGACCTCGGTTTGTACTGCTGGGCTGATAAGTGTCCAGGGTAATAGAAACTGAGGGCGATGATAGTTGCTACGCTAATGACTCACCAACGGTGACATCTGGGAAAGTTAATAGTACCCACTGTCAATTAAAGACTGCTATATAAATTCTCTCACGGTAGTACATAGGGTCCCCAAGTCATCTCTCGAGTACACACTTATATCATATCAAACCCTACTTCGTAGGTCCTGTGACGTTATTCCGTAAAGGAGAAAGACCGAGTAACTGTACATTCGTGAAAAAGAATCGACGAGGCGCGAATGTACAGTTACGAGGTCTTTCTCCGACTTAAACGTTAGTCCAACGATAATGTATTTACTTCTTCGTCTTACACGAAGAATGAAATGAGCTCTGTCAAACCGAACAAATTGCCATGATATAGGCCCAGGTAATTACATGTGTGGAACCATTCGAACAATAACTGCAAAGGGCCAAGTACGCACACTGTACCCGATTGACGGCGTCCTACATGATGGACAGTCCATCACGTGGGAAGGAATTTACGCATACGCCTACTTGGGCTGCTGTTTATCTATTCAACACAGGAAAATCGTTCCCCGATGTCGTAGGCGATAAATAACTTACACAATGGCCGTATTATGCAACACATCATGGTTGTTTCAGGGCAAACAACACATTTGCACACGAAACAAAACTTCCACAATCCGTTTGACTGGTCCGTAACTTTCACGTTATCGTTACAAAGATTTGTAACGAAAAAATATATGTAATTGATATATACGTGTCACAATCTACATTACGTGAAACGCATATGAAGCAAAACATGCAGACATACAAATTACATATCCATATGTCCATACGCATGATCTCATACCAGGCCCATAATTAACGGAATGTCTGACAGGAATTCACGTTTACCGGTACACATTTCACTTATACCCACACATATACGTGCGGCAGAAAATTAATGTGTTACGATATACAGACGCGTCATATTTTGACTGCTTAGTCTGCAATCAACGCACGGCAGGCGACAACCAAAGATTAGACCTATATTTGAGGCAGTCGGTGTTTTAATGTATGTATATGAGAAGGCACAAAGTGTAACACTCACAAAAAGAAATCGTGACCGAAATCAGAGAAACTACAGTCATAGAAGTTCCGGCTGAATTGACCAAGTCCAATTCGCTTGTTGCAGTGCTGTTTGTCATTTGTACATTTCAGGAGACCGACATCGAGTAGTCTATTGCCCCATTCGTGTCTTCTTACATGCTTTAACTGACGGACGCGTTTCTTTCCAGAGAAAGAATGTACACTTGCTGTACATTCGTGAAAAAGAATGTACACTTGCTGTACATTCGTGAAAAATAATGTACACCTGTAAAAATAGAATGACGTCACAACTAGCGTTTAATACGATGTAGGCTCTCACTTGCGAATTGACCGGTAATGAGTGAGTGGGCGAGTCCATCCGAATCCTTTCGTCGGCAAAATAAGGAGAACCATTGACATTAGAACCTTGATTTTTCGCATGAACGTGCATTAGGGGACTGTTACCAGCAAGTTCTAATTTGACCTACTTAGGTGATCTATAACATTACGCTTGGACCCACAAGTCATCTTCCTCAACCTACTTCGTAGGTCCTGTGACGTTAGTCACACTACTCATGTAGTCACACTGCCATGTATAATAGAGTAATGACAATTTAGTCTCTCACCACAGAGGAAGAATATTTGAACCCCCCACGATCGCCTCAATCCATGAAGTTGCTCTTACTCCCGTGAAAAATCAAAATGAAGGCTGTCGGTGTTGCAATATGCACAATTGACATTACAATTTGATACTAATTGTTATGGTGGTTCCTATCTCAACACTCTTATAATGAAAGTGCTGTATTTAACATTACAAATGTCCGCGAGGAACACCATCATATAGAGTGTTATATTTGTAACACTCTCAGAAAGTCTTTGAAGAAGCGTTATATCTTAGAAATAACGAAAAGTTGATAATAAATTTTATATGAATTTATATTTAATCGAACTGTTTGACGTTGAAAATTGAATTTTCAGACTATAAAACCATCTCCAAACTCAGAAACCATCCTGTGAGCTGTGCTGATATTTTGAAAGCTGTTTCCTCGCCATGTGATCTTTTTATCAACAAATAAAAAGTGTGGGTCTTCGATCTACTTTTTTGTAAAAAGCTTTGAGTGTCCATATCTCCATAGTTTTCTAAGATTTGCGACGTCATTAACTCCCTTGATAACATCTCTCAACGGAAAGGCGCGATATGACGTTGAAAGCGTCATTACAGAGAAATCAACCGTTATGTGACGTATCTTTTTGTCAAAAGCATCAGCGTGTTGATAGCAGATTGTTCTCTCGTCCCCCTCCCCTCCCAACGCAATCAGGTTAGGGAGATCCCGCTGCCTAAAAGCGAGGTTAAAAAGGTCGTTTTTGCTCAATAGCTTTTGATTCCTTCTTAACCAATGTTCCAAAATCTTCAGGCGCAGTAATCTATATATTTTTCCATGTCCTATAATTAATTTGTCACTTGAAGAACTAGTCAATGTTGTTTCAATAGCGTGACAAATGTTTGGCCTATTATTCTGCAAATTAGATAGGTGGCAATTTCGGTTTTTGCTACCATTTGATGGGGATATATGTCCGTGTGCGCTTCAAGAGGATTTTGTTGAATTCATCATATAAACTGATTTATTGAGCAAAAAGGACCTTTTTTACGTCCACTTTAGAAAGCGAGATCGCCCTAACCTGGTAATTTGGTTTTGTCTTTATTGATGTTTCCTTGTAGACCCATTGGTTTTAGCTTACTCTCAGAGTAGGCCATCCGCAACACAAGCGCTGATAGAGATCGTTGTCAACTTAGTACATAAAAACACTCATACCACAAACTCATGGTAGAGATCGTTGTAAAGTGAATAGTGATTTTGATTAAATTTCTTTTCCCAATCAAACAGGACGACTTTGAGGCTTAATTATTTTAGTTCCTTGGACAATGAGCTATAACTAAAGCGACAAACACAGCCGGCGTGCAGTCAGATATGCCCGAAGTCGATATTCCTAATTGGCATAGCAATCCTGTGTCCCAAATTAAAAATAATAAAGAGACATCAAGCTTTAGCTTGCACGTGCTATCAATCTAGATACTCTTGCGGGTACGCTGATCTACGGTGTTTACAGAACTTTCGGTGCTTGGTCGATTATTTTGCCTTGAACAAGCATGCTACTCTCGAACGTCTAACAATTTATCGCTCCACGAACCAGTAGAGATAGTTTCATTGCGGGTAGAGTTTTTCACTGGTAGAAATCTGTTTGGATAAAGACCGTGGTTGTAGGGCTAGTACGTAAAATAAGAACGATATAAAATTCCCGGTGAGGGAATGATTGGTTATGAATACCGGAAACGTCGAGATAACATTTCCGGTACATGACAAACGTAAAGATGAGAACAGTTTTAAATTCCCGCGAGAGGACAGGATTGGCTAATACAACCCGGAAACGTCTGAAGCTCACTTAGATTGCGTTGTGTTTAAAGTTACGCGTTAGAGATCATGTGGACTTGAAGTCACGCGTCATCAAGTTGAACGTACATTACGTTGTGTCTAAAGTTACACGTTAAAGTATTTTTATCAATATTTTTTTTTCTCTGGAATATGTGTCAGAAGAGTTAGTACTTAACTAAGAAATTTAAAAATAAAAAATCCTTGTCCCCTGTGGGCGTATTTAAACCTTTTCAATTAAGGACCTGTAGCTCAATTTCCTCCAGTTAACCCGTTAATGAGCTTAGGCGTCACGTGATCGCGTGATGTCAGACAAGCGATCGTCTCCTGCAGGCAGCTGTCTGAGCTATATATTAAGCTGTGGATTTGCGATTATTCCATCCCGTATATCACTGTATAATTAATGAAAAATCGATTCGAAACCATGGAGGAATATGCCAGTGATGATGATCTATATACAGAGGACATAAATGGACATCTTGACGTTCTGCCGTAACAATTTGAACTCGTATTAAACGACCGAAATGAGGTGAAACAGAGGGATAGCGAATCTGAAGCAGACGAATCGTCACACACGGACGTTATATATAGGCCCCCTATGCATAGAATGAATAAATATTTAGACAATGATCGAAATACTTTGTAAGTCCAGGCCTAGCTGGTGTGTTGAATAAATTATTTCCAGTAGGAATATGCCGTTCAGCTAGCGTGATTGATAGGAAAGAACAAATTGCGACTTTCTAGCTGTCCTGCTCCCGACTTTTCGCAGATACATGGGGGGGGGGGGCAATTTCTCGCACAACGGGTGCTGGTAACATTATCAGATAGCTCACCTGCACGCAAACAGTCTAGTAAATTCGTGTCACGAGAGTGATATTTAGCTCACGTAAACGGTCATATTTTATATTGTATTATATTGCAACCACTCGCCTGACTTTCAAATACCCTCTCCTAAATATTTTGACGTGATCTGTGATTAGCTCGAGCACTAATTCTAAACACGAACAATTTGTTAACAAGTCACACAGATAATGTACTTGGAATTAGGAAAAAATGGCTCCGCAATTAGATTATATACTAGTGGCAGCGTATTTACCATAATTTACTGGTGTCCTGACTGGTTTGACAACAACATTCTCCCCTTTTGGATAACACATGTTCCAACGGTTCTCTCCTGCCTTCGTTGTGGCCTGTTGTCGCTTCCCGTTGTCGTTGAAGATAAAGCCGATAATTGGATTTGTCACAGCTGATTAACTCTCACCCAGTATGTAATCCATACTAAATTGCTACCTGTCATTAGCGAGCTGTCGCGTCTGTGACGTCACAGATTGGCGGCCTCGCATTCATTCCACAAATATGCATATCTGACTGGGAGCTAAATAGAGCTGCCAAAAAGGCTTAAATTCGCTATTTAAAAAAAAAAAATCTTAGTTAAGTACTAACTCTTCTGACACATATTCCAGAGAAAAAAAATATTGATAAAAATCCTTTAAAGGTGGATTTCTTATTTGACGCGTAAAATAAACTAGTTTGAATATTGGCGGTAAGAATACAGAAGTATCATTGGTTGGTCATCAAGTTTACGTTGTAAAATTTAGCACATCGTTCTTGTGTGACGCGTAAATTGTTGGCGATTTATGGCGTGAACGGCTCATGTATCGTAAGATTGTGACATTACGTGAAGTTGAAGCTACACGTCGGAGAGTTGAACGTAAATTGCGTTGTGTCCATAGTTACACGTTAAAAGTGGGTGTCCTTACTTGACGCGTAAAATGAACTAGTTTGAATACTGGCGGTGAAAATTCAGAATCATGATGGGTTGGTTATCAAGTTTACGTTGTAAAATTTAGCGCGTCGTTCTTGTGTTTAACGCGTAGGTCTTCGACGAATTATGGCGCGAACGGCCTTTCATACCTGGCCTCCCATTTTCTGACCTGCTATAGACGAGATGTATGCAGTAAACGATTAAATTGACTATCTGGCCTTGTCCAGCTTCATTTATAATATAGTAAAACTTTTGTTGTGTATAGGATATCCCTTGGTTTCACAAAACTATAATAAACATCGAGTGATCCCTGCTAAACGCGTCAATCAATCATAGGGGAGGTCTCAATGGAAAGCCATATTCCCAGAGGCAAAACAACAATGATAGATCTATTGTAGCTTCCACGAATATATTTCTTCCAATTCCGGATTTGGGACGTCTGAGTTTTTGAATTTTGATCACTAAATTGTCGTATTTTATACCTCATGTTATGTTTCAATATTTAATAATGTCAAGTATAATTCGCTATGTCTTACAAAATGATGTATATCTTAAAGTGATACTGTGTTAGACTCCTACGTGGGATCCTAAATAATATAACAAACTCTCATCTTCAGCCTGCTTTATCAGAATTTGTTTCAGAGTTTTCAAATGGCAATTCAATATCTTTGACATCATCTTTGACTCAGTGAGTGAGTCAGTCAGTCCATCCAAATCCTTTCGTCGGCAAAATAAGGAGAACCGTTGACATTAGAACCTTGATTTTTGGCATGAACGTGCATTAGGGTATTGTTACCAACAAGTTCTGAGATGACCGAATTCTGATGAAAGTTTGATTTATAATTATTTTTTTATTATTTATTGATGGTTCAGCGAGTGCATTGTCATGCCCATCGGGAACCCTTGGCTGTATGTTTCACTGTCACTTATATGTGTTGTAATTTTGAAGGTTTTCTGATACGGCATATCACGTTGGATACACCGGTTCTCGTAAAATCACCGAAGTTAAGCGACTTTGAGCCCGGTCAATACTTGGATTGGTGACCTCGTTTTGTACTGCTGGGCTGATAAGTGTCCAGGGTAATAGAAACTGAGGGCGATGATAGTTGCTACGCTAATGACTCACTAACGGTGACATCTGGGAAAGTTAATAGTACCCACTGTCAATTAAAGACTGCTATATAAATTCTCTCACGGTAGTACATAGGGTCCCCAAGTCATCTCTCGAGTACACACTTATATCATATCAAACCCTACTTCGTAGGTCCTGTGACGTTATTCCTACGATGTAGGCTCTCACTTGCGAATTGACCGGTAATGAGTGAGTGGGTGAGTCCATCCGAATCCTTTCGTCGGCAAAATAAGGAGAACCATTGACATTAGAACCTTGATTTTTCGCCTGAACGTGCATTAGGGGACTGTTACCAGCAAGTTCTAATTTGACCTACTTAGGTGATCTATAACATTACGCTTGGACCCACAAGTCATCTTCCTCAACCTACTTCGTAGGTCCTGTGACGTTAGTCACACTACTCATGTAGTCACACTGCCATGTATAATAGAGTAATGACAATTTAGTCTCTCACCACAGAGGAAGAATATTTGAACCCCCCACGATCACCTCAATCCATGAAGTTGCTCTTACTCCCGTGAAAAATCAAAATGAAGGCTGTCGGTGTTGCAATATGCACAATTGACATTACAATTTGATACTAATTGTTATGGTGGTTCCTATCTCAACACTCTTATAATGAAAGTGCTGTATTTAACATTACAAATGTCCGCGAGGAACACCATCATATAGAGTGTTATATTTGTAACACTCTCAGAAAGTCTTTGAAGAAGCGTTATATCTTAGAAATAACGAAAAGTTGATAATAAATTTTATATGAATTTATATTTAATCGAACTGTTTGACGTTGAAAATTGAATTTTCAGACTATAAAACCATCTCCAAACTCAGAAACCATCCTGTGAGCTGTGCTGATATTTTGAAAGCTGTTTCCTCGCCATGTGATCTTTTTATCAACAAATAAAAAGTGTGGGTCTTCGATCTACTTTTTTGTAAAAAGCTTTGAGTGTCCATATCTCCATAGTTTTCTAAGATTTGCGACGTCATTAACTCCCTTGATAACATCTCTCAACGGAAAGGCGCGATATGACGTTGAAAGCGTCATTACAGAGAAATCAACCGTTATGTGACGTATCTTTTTGTCAAAAGCATCAGCGTGTTGATAGCAGATTGTTCTCTCGTCCCCCTCCCCTCCCAACGCAATCAGGTTAGGGAGATCCCGCTGCCTAAAAGCGAGGTTAAAAAGGTCGTTTTTGCTCAATAGCTTTTGATTCCTTCTTAACCAATGTTCCAAAATCTTCAAGCGCAGTAATCTATATATTTTTCCATGTCCTATAATTAATTTGTCACTTGAAGAACTAGTCAATGTTGTTTCAATAGCGTGACAAATGTTTGGCCTATTATTCTGCAAATTAGATAGGTGACAATTTCGGTTTTTGCTACCATTTGATGGGGATATATGTCCGTGTGCGCTTCAAGAGGATTTTGTTGAATTCATCATATAAACTGATTTATTGAGCAAAAAGGACCTTTTTTACGTCCACTTTAGAAAGCGAGATCGCCCTAACCTGGTAATTTGGTTTTGTCCTTATTGATGTTTCCTTGTAGACCCATTGGTTTTAGCTTACTCTCAGAGTAGGCCATCCGCAGCACAAGCGCTGATAGAGATCGTTGTCAACTTAGTACATAAAAACACTCATACCACAAACTCATGGTAGAGATCGTTGTAAAGTGAATAGTGATTTTGATTAAATTTCTTTTCCCAATCAAACAGGACGACTTTGAGGCTTAATTATTTTAGTTCCTTGGACAATGAGCTATAACTAAAGCGACAAATACAGCCGGCGTGCAGTCAGATATGCCCGAAGTCGATATTCCTAATTGGCATAGCAATCCTGTGTCCCAAATTAAAAATAATAAAGAGACATCAAGCTTTAGCTTGCACGTGCTATCAATCTAGATACTCTTGCGGGTACGCTGATCTACGGTGTTCACAGAACTTTCGGTGCTTGGTCGATTATTTTGCCTTGAACAGGCATGCTACTCTCGAACGTCTAACAATTTATCGCTCCACGAACCAGTAGAGATAGTTTCATTGCGGGTAGAGGTTTTCACTGGTAGAAATCTGTTTGGATAAAGACCGTGGTTGTAGGGCTAGTACGTAAAATAAGAACGATATAAAATTCCCGGTGAGGGAATGATTGGTTATGAATACCGGAAACGTCGAGATAACATTTCCGGTACATGACAAACGTAAAGATGAGAACAGTTTTAAATTCCCGCGAGAGGACAGGATTGGCTAATACAACCCGGAAACGTCTAAAGCGCACTTAGATTGCGTTGTGTTTAAAGTTACGCGTTAGAGATCATGTGGACTTGAAGTCACGCGTCATCAAGTTGAACGTACATTACGTTGTGTCTAAAGTTACACGTTAAAGTATTTTTATCAATATTTTTTTTTCTCTGGAATATGTGTCAGAAGAGTTAGTACTTAACTAAGAAATTTAAAAATAAAAAATCCTTGTCCCCTGTGGGCGTATTTAAACCTTTTCAATTAAGGACCTGTAGCTCAATTTCCTCCAGTTAACCAGTTAATGAGCTTAGGCGTCACGTGATCGCGTGATGTCAGACAAGCGATCGTCTCCTGCAGGCAGCTGTCTGAGCTATATATTAAGCTGTGGATTTGCGATTATTCCATCCCGTATATCACTGTATAATTAATGAAAAAACGATTCGAAACCATGGAGGAATATACCAGTGATGATGATCTATATACAGAGGACATAAATGGACATCTTGACGTTCTGCCGTAACAATCTGAACTCGAATTAAACGACCGAAATGAGGTGAAACAGAGGGATAGCGAATCTGAAGCAGACGAACCGTCACACACGGACGTTATATATAGGCCCCCTATGCATAGAATGAATAAATATTTAGACAATGATCGAAATACTTTGTAAGTCCAGGCCTAGCTGGTGTGTTGAATAAATTATTTCCAGTAGGAATATGCCGTTCAGCTAGCGTGATTGATAGGAAAGAACAAATTGCGACTTTCTAGCTGTCCTGCTCCCGACTTTTCGCAGATACATGGGGGGGGGGGGCAATTTCTCGCACAACGGGTGCTGGTAACATTATCAGATAGCTCACCTGCACGCAAACAGTCTAGTAAATTCGTGTCACGAGAGTGATATTTAGCTCACGTAAACGGTCATATTTTATATTGTATTATATTGCAACCACTCGCCTGACTTTCAAATACCCTCTCCTAAATATTTTGACGTGATCTGTGATTAGCTCGTGCACTAATTCTAAACACGAACAATTTGTTAACAAGTCACACAGATAATGTACTTGGAATTAGGGAAAAATGGCTCCGCAATTAGATTATATACTAGTGGCAGCGTATTTACCATAATTTACTGGTGTCCTGACTGGTTTGACAACAACATTCTCCCCTTTTGGATAACACATGTTCCAACGGTTCTCTCCTGCCTTCGTTGTGGCCTGATGTCGCTTCCCGTTCTCGTTGAAGATAAAGCCGATAATTGGATTTGTCACCGCTGATTAACTCTCACCCAGTATGTAATCCATACTAAATTGCTACCTGTCATTAGCGAGCTATCGCGTCTGTGACGTCACAGATTGGCGGCCTCGCTTTCATTCCACAAATATGCATATCTGACTGGGAGCTAAATAGAGCTGCCATAAAGGCTTAAATACGCCCACAGGGACGAACTATTGGGAATACAGTTTTCGGGATATGTGTTGGCTAAATTTACTACATAATAAGTAAGGAATATTAATGGTGTCGTCTAACCATGAATTCTCTCTTGAAGACCTTGGATTCGCAATACACAGACACATATTCCCAGTTCACCCGGAAACTGCACTGACTGCTTTATTAGTGAATACCTTGTTGGTCTTCCGTGTTTTCCCAACTAGGCCACTCTGTATTGGATTGTATGATCTACTTCTACTGGTCAGAAAGGTCTACGACTAGCTACTGTCATTGAACAATACTGTGTGGAATTATTTATGTTGGATCAGTTACTTCTTTAAAATCGACATACTTATACAGAATGGTGAGCTTTGTGTGTTCGAACAAACTACGCACTAGTTGGTTCTTCCATCTAGCAGTGTCACAGTTTAGCGTGTGAAGCAGCACGGGACACTAGAATCACTAGTGCGCATTTCTCTATAATTGACAAGCGCTACTAGTTCAAAAATAAATTTTAGTTTGATGGGCCGTTTTCTAAAGCTGTTCAATATTAATTGGTTGTACTGTGTACGTAAATGTTAACAAGTGTTCATGTCTTAAATCGTTGGACGAGTTTGAAATCAAGATGCTCATATTTTGAACGGAGACGTTTCGACATTCTCTTTTTTCCTACGAAGTAGGCTACAGATCGCAAATTGTCCGGTAATGAATAATTCAGGCAGTCAGTCAGTCCATCCGAATCTTTTCGTCGGCAAAATAAGGAGAACCGTTGACATTAGAACCTTGATTTTTGGCATGAACGTGCATTAGGGCATTGTTACCAGCAAGTTCTGATCTGACCGAATTGTGATTTATAATTATTTTTTTTATTATTTATTGATGGCTCAGCGAGTACACTGTCATGCCCATCGGGAACCCTTGGCTGTATGTTTCACTGTATATATAACACAGTACAACATCTGGTGGGATATGCCATCGGTAATTGTTCTTATGAAATAGGAAATGCTAATTTTCCATCATTTGTTAGTGCATTTATCTACACTGCTATTACCAACTTGCCAGCCTCAATACACACAATTCAGTATATTGTTATAGATATATGTAAACTGTGGCCTTTAACGTATCCTATTTCACATCCAAACATTTCATCACAGACCACATCAGGCCTCAAATTCAGGTCAAATTACCCACTGGTGGTGAAATATCCGACATCAACCAATTAAGTCAGCCTGGTGCAATAACCCAGCAGAAGAAAGAAAGCTGTGGTATCATCCTTCAGATTAGTCTGTGTGAGCAACAATGCTAAAAGTTTACTGAGGGTAAAACAAAGCCATGACGGCATGTTTAAAGGGTCTTAATTTATTTTCTTTGGGTAGAATTTAACTAGATAAAGTAACTTTGATCAGGTGGTTTAACGCCTGAGGTGAGGCTGAGGTGGTTTAACGTTTATCAATGAAGAAAATCACCGATCAACCGCCATAGAATATAATGTGAAACAAGAAAACCGGTATAGTACATTCATCAGATTGCCGATACCCAAAATGTGTTATCTCATATATCTAGATAACAACGTGATGTAGATACGCTATTTATTCGTCTTTGTACCGGTTAGGTTCAGGAGAATGACATAGAGTCATTATTATCTTGTGCAGAGAAGGTGTTGGTATTGAGTTGAATTACCGTAAACTACATAAATGCTACCTTTCTACTATAGTACTATATATCAAAATTTGTTGTATTGTTGGGAAAATAATGCGATTCAAAAACTTGTTTTGATCCTGGACAAGGGCACTGAAAACCATTAAAGAGATGTAAATGTATTTTCACACGTAAAGCTTGAAATCTAATGAACTTTTTATTATTCAATCTGTTTCCTTTAGTTAAAAAATTGTAAAATTAAATCGGCGATCGTTATTTATTTTTGGAATGAAGGCGCATTAGGAGACTGTTACCAACAAGTTCTGAGCTGACCTACTTTTGATGAAAATTTCTGGTGAGTTTTGATGAAAATCACTGGCGATTCTGACTTGGGCGGTGCCCATCTTAATATAGGCAGGATTTCAACTGGGGATGGGGATGTTCAAGAGTTCAGTTCGCGTTCGAGTCCTAATGCCTACTCTACTTCGTAGGTCCTGTGACGTTAGTCACACTGCTCATGTTTGCAGAGTGAAATTTATTACCAGAACTCTTTTCTAATCCAGTCCACTGTAAATTTATAATGAAAACTAGTTAGCTAATCAAAACACTACTGGAAATCTTTCGAACCTAAGTTTTTACCCAAGAATACATGTGCTTTGGCCAGTGGGTGTCACTGTGCCACGTGCCGCAAATTTTATTTTCACTGTTGTTCAATGTGTTCATCTTTTTATCCCACTGTTTTATGAAATTTATTGATTGTACTGATTTTCTTCTATGTATGTTTATGATAAATGGTAATGACCTGAAATATTCACTCATTGCTTCTTACCATTCATTGGTGATGACCCGGTGCCTTCATCAGTAAATGGTGTACTTACATCCTCACCCTGTGCCTTCGAATAGTAAGGACAAGACACCAATTATTGGTGATGGACCATCGCCATTTTTATTGACTAAGTCACATCTGGTTATATATTGTCTTCACAGTTCGACACAACATTGCAATGTGTCAGCACAGCATGTTGTTCGCACAGCGGTACGGTGTTGTATATACTATAAATTGTGACCACTCTCACTCTCTGACGTTGAACCGGCACAAGTTCGAGCCCCGCTAGTGCACGTGTGAAAGTTTGGCAGTTGCTTGCCGATGGGCGGTTTCTCTAGGTATCCGGTTTCTTCCACCACTAAAACAGGCTGTCACCATAATGTGACATTATCCCAAACTCTCCATCTCTATTGTCACCATAGAGAATTGTTGATAGTTGCGTATCTGGTGGACGTGTTCACTTTTATGGTGTTCAACTGTATAATGAGTGATTTCATTTGATAAATTTCGGTGAATCTTGGTGATTTTAGTTGAATGTTCAAATGTGTTTCTTTGTCAAGCAGTTTTATGCCTATTTGTCAAATTTGACTTGCCAATACTTGTTATCCGCTCTGTCTTACAAATTTGCATTTCGTAATATAGTGGACAAAATATTACGTCAGTCATTAAAAAAAGTTACATTTCTTTCAATACAATACCTGTATTGCTTGAAATATATGCCTAATTCCTGATGGGGGATTGGGTGCTGTACTGGCTGGGCTGATCAGTGTCCAGGATAATAGGAACTGTGGACACTCTCGTGTTCTGGTACATGTAGGCACCGTCGTGATATGACTGAAAAAATGTTCAAAACGACGTTAAATCCTACTCACTCACCCCTAATTCTTGAATGAGAGCTTCAAGTTTCACTTGGGCATTTGAGAACAAATTGAAGAGAAAATAAACAAACAGTATTCGATTCTTGGAAACGTGAGTTACGGAGGTATACGTCGATCATCATAACGTATGATTTAATATCAAAACAAGTTTGGCATATCATTCAGTAGACATTGATCAAGGTGTCCATGGATCAGATGATCAATGTCATGTCAATGTGCATATCTGTAGTTTAAAGATTCAATTAAGTTAAATAAAATCGATCAAAATCTAAGTGTCCAGGAATTACCCTTCAACGTCTCCTGTTTTCTACAAATCCTTGGTCTGAAAGTTTAATATTGTCACGTCCCTCAACGGTTGTTTCATGTTTAAAATTTGGGAATGTTATGTTGGAGGTTTGTGGGTAGATGTGTCAGATCCGGAATCCGGATATGTAGACCAGTATCTCCATAAAAATGAAGCGGGTCTTCTCTCTCATCGACTTTATGACAAAGAGATGATTACAATTTCGACATCGTAAACTATCCCTTTCTGGAAGGTGATATTCCAGTGGGACCTGCATATGGCGTATACATATCTCACCTTGTATCATTTGCTGGATTCTGTGTTAAATGTGACGATTTTAATGAACATCACAAAATATTGTTGCAGAAGTTATAAAACAGGGCTATACCGCCAAGCGCCTCCACTCAAAGTTTCTCAAATTTAGCGATACATATCGCATGCTGATAGCAAAATACGAGCGTAGCGTGAAAGGTCTATGGCGTTACGTTTCGTAACTTACGGGTGTCTAATTCCACTTAACCCGGGGCTAGGTGCCGTATGAACCCATGTACTTCAAGATCCTCATGGTGCTAGTATGAACAGTCACAATCAAAGCGTTCTCCAGATGACGACTTTACAACGAATATTATGGATTAAGAATACTGATCAGCGATACGGATTTGATATTTTTGAAACATCATGATGTCTTGCCGGCATCATTGAAAACTGTTGACTGCTTCTCTCTTGCAAGTTTATGTATACTATGATTGTCTTTTGAAGTTGGTGTTAATACTCTTATATGAAATATGGAATGGGTCTTTGGATTATAGACGCGGATATTCTTTAAAGGACGACGGCTGAATTATGAATGACGGACCAGACGCATGTAATTCTGTATTTGGCAATCCTCCACAAAGAAATTTTCGTGTCAATCGAAATGCCTTTTGGGTACAACAGCTGGCACCAGTTCCAAGCATAAATGATTTTTTTTTCAACACAGGATGGCTTCTTTCTAGTGAGAAGCAATCAAAAGTTTTCAATGTTCTTTCAAACTGTTGTAGGGACCAAACAGAATTTGCTGTATTAGTCCGAGGTCGAAATTTTTGTTTCATTTCGACCTTATCTGATACGTGTTCGTTGCGGCCTGAACCGTGTTTTTGCACGAATGGGGTGTTGGCGCAGCAGTATACCTGTGTTATAGTGGCAAGACCCAGACGTGTTTTGAGTGTGTATGCTTTTACATATTTCATTTAGCAGGCATTGGTGGATTATAGTTATGAGAACATGGAATTTACATTACTGCTATTATTTCATTAGCACGACACAATTTACATTATGCTATAGAGTTAAGGCACAGTACTGGAAAAATGACCCCAACCCGTCGAAGTCATTTTAATACGGTTATGTTTACTATTCGGTTACATAGTGCGAGTAGATACATCAAAAAATCAATTTGTCAGGACCTCTGTCCACACGATCCTTACACTTGGAGAATGAGTTATTGGATTTAATGTAGAATTTTCTGCTATTTGCTGTGAAACTATACGGATGAGCTGCATTTGTACGTCTTTATGGTAAATAATTATGGAGACACAACATTATACGAATATAGCATGACTGGGTATATCGCAATCTTAATAAATTATTCTGAACCATCTCACGTTCTTCAATATTGAATGCATAGGAATATCTCTGTCCTATATTGGACGATATACTACCCTTTCACGCGTGGCTATATTTCAAAATGGATCTATCCCAACTACGATTTGGACGGGGGATAGTTTAACTCCATAGTAAATGGCTATAAATGAGAATTACACTCGACTTTTGACTTTTAATAGCTTATTTGCACCATTAACTGTTTTTCACTTAGTTTCGAAAAGCTTTCACATGTGAAACATTTCGCATGATTCTTTTGGTTTCCGTATTTCCGAGGGGGGGGGGGTGACAATCGTAGTAAATTTATGAATGGAGCGCGTGTTGAAATCGAAACATTGGGTTAAACTGGTATGACGACAGTTGTCACTCATATACACTCCCCGCCGTTCTCGCGACATGGTGCACCTGTTTTAGCTAAGTTATGTTATGTTTGTGCAGATTGCTCTGCAACCCGACTAAAAATTTCGGATAGAGTACATCTTATCTCGCTCAATGGAAAACGGCGGTGTCAGCAAAACTGTAAATGCTACTTCCTCAAGCTCGTACAGATCAACGCCCTACTCAGAATGAGATAATCAAATGAATCTGGTATTACTGATTCTTTATCACATAAAAACGCTTCGACGCAAAGTCTGTAATTTTTAAAACGCCAATAAAGCATTGTCTCTGTTCTGAAATACCGGGATAACGTTCTCTCAGCTTTACTACTCCCCTCGCCTGAGAGAATAGACCGGCACCAGTGGAACGCCAGATCACGTGATCTAGACTCGTGTTTCAGAGTTTTTGTCAGGGGTCATTGAATTTCAGATAAGTACAATGGCCATATTTATTCAAGCATTTGCAATTGATGCTTTAGAATAGAAATATATGCTAGTTTCCGTCCATTAACTGCTAAGATAATGGATGGTAAAGCGGAATTGTTTTTTCGGGAATATATGATAACTTTATGACATGCGTTTACTATGACTGTGCGCTTGGGCTGATCCATCTCCGAAACCCTGGAATAATCAGATGGCATCACGGCTAATGGTATTTCTCAATTTAGTGTGTCATAATAGCTTTGCATTTAGTATATTTGGTCTATTACAAACCACCCATCAGGTATAACCAGTGATACCTAAATGGGTACATGTTCTCGACAACTAGTATACGTTATTTTATGAAATAGCTTACTATACTGGACATTATTGAACATTAAAACGCAGCAGGCAGATATAGAATATCTGCGAAAATATAGCATCAAAACTCAAAACTATGATATCGTCTGTTGTGAGCCGTATTTTGTTCAGACGTCCCAAATCCGTAATTAGGAGAAATATGTCCGTCGAAGCTACACTGGGTCAATCATTGTTGTTTCGCCCCTGGGAAGACGACTTTCCACAGTTGTCTGTGATTAATTGACATCGAGCAATCGATATCTATTGTAGTTTTTGTGAACACAAAAAAGATCGCGTACACAGCAACAGTTTTAGTATTTATTCACGAAGCTGGGCACAAGGCCAGTCAGTCGACTCAACCATTTACTGCATACATATCGTCCATTACAGATCAGTGAATGTAAACCCAGGCGGTCATGCAATGGAAGATTTTCGTCTTTGTTTCTTCTTTGATATGTTTGTTATCCGTTCTGCTTTCACACACAGGTAAGCAAAAAGCGAATATTTTTGTACATGTATATATGAATTGAATGATGAGATATCGGTGCTGCCGGTTGCACACTTCTTCCTCATTAGCTGGTTTAGTTTACAATAGGCCCAACTTCAATATCCCTCAAATCTACCTTTCCTGCCTGCTCGAACGGACCCAACTAATTTTGAATAGCCAAGTTCTTCAAAATATATTCATTATATGAATAACAATGTGAGGAATTCAATCCGGGAACAAGACAGTTCTAAGGCCAGAATAGAATGAATGAATTCAATTGGGCAACCAAAAATTTCGAGAGCGAGAAGAATCAGCAAGTGTCTTGTTGTCATCATTGAGACCATCCTCTCCCAGGGTGCTTTGCGCTACGCTGCATTTATCCCCTGTAGGGGTCTCGCCATTTTTACAGGATTCTTGTAAAAACCAAGAACTGTTCTATCTGACTGTTTTACTGATCGCAAAAGATACACTTATCTCGAAATACACTAAACAGTTATTCAATGTATTTCAAGGCGCCAGTTTCACACAGTTTGAAGGCAGCTGTTTGACAAATTACCCTAGAACTATATGTTGCGGAAATATATATCGGTAAGTACCGATTGATATCGATTCACCCAGTTAGACAATCGCCATGTTCGTTCACTGTGGCAACAGATGACCTCTGGTCAACTAACGGCACAGTCTGTGAGACCCTTGCGGCGCTAAATGGAGAGGCGCAAAGCAGAACGAAATGAATGACCGATAGCGCTTGCATTGAGACATATTGACCGCATCTCTCTTGGAGCAAGCCATCGCTTTTTTTCTTCTAACTCTTCATTTCATGCAGTTTGGGAATTCATGCTATCTGTCGTTCGAAAAAGATATCTCGATTATTGACCAGCAAATTATTTTGTGGATAACGGTCGAATAGTAAATGTCGGATTTGACGCCTGTACTCTGGATCTGTGCAACCAATGATCGGGAATCGGCAATCAACCTAATTAGCCAGTTAACAATGGTAACGAGCCCCTGTGATTTGTGTAATTCAAACAGAGGTCGCAATCAAGTTGATTTGAATTGCTTGAATGGTGGTGCTCATGGTGTCGAGGTATTAAGATCTCTCGATTATGATAACCGAATTCTTTCTGAACGACGGCTAGCAACTGGATTTTGGGTAAGACGTTCTCGTGGAGAGCTGAACTGGGCATTAGTGTTATAGCCTCACATCAGAATATACGTAGCACAGGGAGCTCACTCAAGCTAGCATATAATATTTGATCTGAAGAATTTATGAAAGTCGGTCGTCCACAAACTACCCAATCTGACAACTACTTACTTTGCCTGGACACGGCACTGAAATGCACGAACTCGTTAACCGAGCTACATCCTATAGGCTGACTAGACTGGTGTTCTTGCATTCTACTAACATCGACCCCGTATGCGCCGTTTCTTTAATCGGTTCCACAGTTCATCTCTCTCCAACAAGTGACTTGATGGGGCCGTTACATCCTCGCTCTTCATTATTTTGATCTAAAACCGCTTACGTCGGTGTTAAGGATGTCCGCTCGTGGTAAATCAAAGTAATTAACTTTTTGAATAATGTGTGTTGTTGCATTCATAATTGTGTAATATGAGGAGAAACAAAGAAAAAAATATAGGTTGGTGTGCATTTTTTAGCTGTAGGCAACGTCAAGTGGACTGCCCCATGCTCAATTTGATAACCCAGAAATCATAGGGAATAGCCCTAGTTTTGAAGCATATTCATGAAAAAATCATAAATAGTATTTAACTTTTTCTTATATGCTAACTGTGTGCAGATAATCACATTGTCTATCAAAATTTATCAAATTGGATGGATGTTGGTGTCCAAAATTCTCGGCTAGAAGGCTTTTAAAGGAAATCACTATATCTTAACCTAGGAAAGGGAGATAATCCAATAGAAAAATGGGCAAAATGGCTACCAAAGCCAAAAACCACCAGCGGACATCCTTAAGGCCGTTGTGGTAATGTCATCCAATGGGTCACATGAGCATCAACAATAAAAATGTGAACCTGAGATACAAAGCTTCACGGGTATCAATTTTGGTTTCTGAGATACACTAGGAGTAGTCCGGCAGCCAAATAGGGTTTTTGTCAAACCTTGCGCGAGAGGTCCCACAATAGGATTTAATGGTTTTGACATCTATGGAACATGCAGATAACGAAACCTGGCACCCTTGAACATTTTGATAAAACACCTTGTTTCCATAGCACCCACAAAATAACTCATATTTTTGGAATATGATCAATTTGATCAACATCGGAATATTTTCCTTATCTTTGAGTCTGGGGAGATTAAACTTGCCACCGTATATCTCCGAGTCACACTCTACCCGAAGTTGCAAAAGTATCTAAGATGGCTGCTTTGGTGACGTCACAGTGACGTCATTTTTGCAATAAATTTTTGGACTGATTTTTCGAATTTCATAATTATTTGATATGAATTACAAGCGTCTAGTCCGTCATTCATAATCCAGCCGTCGTCCATTAGAGAATATCCGCGTCCATAATCCAAATACCTATTTCATATTCCATATAACAGTATTAGCACCAAATTCAAAAAGACAATCATAGTATACATAAACATAAGCTTGTTTCCTGCAAGAGAGAAGCGGTCAACAGTTTTCAATGATGCCGGCAAGACATCATGATGTTCCAAAAATATCAAATCCGTATCGCTGATCAGTAGCCACATCTACCTAACAAAAATTAAAAAAAAACTAGATTTAAAAATGTCAAGATACCATTTTCGTTGCGCCATATGGTCGCCATCTTGAATTTACCCACGAAGCTTTGTTCAGAGGGTTTTGCGAGAGGTTAAAAGTTACTCTAACGTGATATGCTATAGAGTCTGAAATGTAAACTCTCAATATTCCTTCATTCTGGAGCACCAGGGAGACGTGCACTAAATTGAGGTGAGGGGGAAAAATCTCACGCTCCATCTCAAGTTTTATGTTTATGGAACATTATGTAGTCAAACGCTACCGGAACAAGTAAACAGAACCAAAATATCGCCGCCATGATGACGTCAGGATGTCTTGCCGGCATCATTGAAAACTGTTGACTGCTTCTCTCTTGCAAGTTTATGTATACTATGATTGTCTTTTGAAGTTGGTGTTAATACTCTTATATGAAATATGGAATGGGTCTTTGGATTATAGACGCGGATATTCTTTAAAGGACGACGGCTGAATTATGAATGACGGACCAGACGCATGTAATTCTGTATTTGGCAATCCTCCACAAAGAAATTTTCGTGTCAATCGAAATGCCTTTTGGGTACAACAGCTGGCACCAGTTCCAAGCATAAATGATTTTTTTTTCAACACAGGATGGCTTCTTTCTAGTGAGAAGCAATCAAAAGTTTTCAATGTTCTTTCAAACTGTTGTAGGGACCAAACAGAATTTGCTGTATTAGTCCGAGGTCGAAATTTGTGTTTCATTTCGACCTTATCTGATACGTGTTCGTTGCGGCCTGAACCGTGTTTTTGCACGAATGGGGTGTTGGCGCAGCAGTATACCTGTGTTATAGTGGCAAGACCCAGACGTGTTTTGAGTGTGTATGCTTTTACATATTTCATTTAGCAGGCATTGGTGGATTATAGTTATGAGAACATGGAATTTACATTACTGCTATTATTTCATTAGCACGACACAATTTACATTATGCTATAGAGTTAAGGCACAGTACTGGAAAAATGACCCCAACCCGTCGAAGTCATTTTAATACGGTTATGTTTACTATTCGGTTACATAGTGCGAGTAGATACATCAAAAAACCAATTTGTCAGGACCTCTGTCCACACGATCCTTACACTTGGAGAATGAGTTATTGGATTTAATGTAGAATTTTCTGCTATTTGCTGTGAAACTATACGGATGAGCTGCATTTGTACGTCTTTATGGTAAATAATTATGGAGACACAACATTATACGAATATAGCATGACTGGGTATATCGCAATCTTAATAAATTATTCTGAACCATCTCACGTTCTTCAATATTGAATGCATAGGAATATCTCTGTCCTATATTGGACGATATACTACCCTTTCACGCGTGGCTATATTTCAAAATGGATCTATCCCAACTACGATTTGGACGGGGGATAGTTTAACTCCATAGTAAATGGCTATAAATGAGAATTACACTCGACTTTTGACTTTTAATAGCTTATTTGCACCATTAACTGTTTTTCACTTAGTTTCGAAAAGCTTTCACATGTGAAACATTTCGCATGATTCTTTTGGTTTCCGTATTTCCGAGGGGGAGGGGGGGGGGGGTGACAATCGTAGTAAATTTATGAATGGAGCGCGTGTTGAAATCGAAACATTGGGTTAAACTGGTATGACGACAGTTGTCACTCATATACACCCCCCCGCCGTTCTCGCGACATGGTGCACCTGTTTTAGCTAAGTTATGTTATGTTTGTGCGATTGCTCTGCACCGACTAAAAATTTCGGATAGAGTACATCTTATCTCGCTCAATGGAAAACGGCGGTGTCAGCAAAACTGTAAATGCTACTTCCTCAAGCTCGTACAGATCAACGCCCTACTCAGAATGAGATAATCAAATGAATCTGGTATTACTGATTCTTTATCACATAAAAACGCTTCGACGCAAAGTCTGTAATTTTAAAACGCCAATAAAGCATTGTCTCTGTACTGAAATACCGGGATAACGTTCTCTCAGCTTTACTACTCCCCTCGCCTGAGAGAATAGACCGGCACCAGTGGAACGCCAGATCACGTGATCTAGACTGGTGTTTCAGAGTTTTTGTCAGGGGTCATTGAATTTCAGATAAGTACGATGGCCATATTTATTCAAGCATTTGCAATTGATGCTTTAGAATAGAAATATATGCTAGTTTCCGTCCATTAACTGCTAAGATAATGGATGGTAAAGCGGAATTGTTTTTTCGGGAATATATGATAACTTTATGACATGCGTTTACTATGACTGTGCGCTTGGCCTGATCCATCTCCGAAACCCTGGAATAATCAGATGGCATCACGGCTAATGGTATTTCTCAATTTGGTGTGTCATAATAGCTTTGCATTTAGTATATTTGGTCTATTACAAACCACCCAGGTACAACCAGTGATACCTAAAATGGGTACATGTTCTCGACAACTAGTATACGTTATTTTATGAAATAGTTAACTATACTGGACATTATTGAACATTAAAACGCAGCCGGCAGATATAGAATATCTGCGAAAATATAGCATCAAAACTCAAAACTATGATATCGTCTGTTGTGAGCCGTATTTTGTTCAGACGTCCCAAATCCGTAATTAGGAGAAATATGTCCGTCGAAGCTACACTGGGTCAATCATTGTTGTTTCGCCTCTGGGAAGACGACTTTCCACAGTTGTCTGTGATTAATTGACATCGAGCAATCGATATATATTGTAGTTTTTGTGAACACAAAAAGATCGTACACAGCAACAGTTTTAGTATTTATTCACGAAGCTGGGCACAAGGCCAGTCAGTCGACTCAACCATTTACTGCATACATATCGTCCATTACAGATCAGTGAATGTAAACCCAGGCGGTCATGCAATGGAAGATTTTCGTCTTTGTTTCTTCTTTGATATGTTTGTTATCCGTTCTGCTTTCACACACAGGTAAGCAAAAAGCGAATATTTTTGTACATGTATATATGAATTGAATGATGAGATATCGGTGCTGCCGGTTGCACACTTCTTCCTCATTAGCTGGTTTAGTTTACAATAGGCCCAACTTCAATATCCCTCAAATCTACCTTTCCTGCCTGCTCGAACGGACCCAACTAATTTTGAATAGCCAAGTTCTTCAAAATATATTCATTATATGAATAACAATGTGAGGAATTCAATCCGGGAACAAGACAGTTCTAAGGCCAGAATAGAATGAATGAATTCAATTGGGCAACCAAAAATTTCGAGAGCGAGAAGAATCAGCAAGTGTCTTGTTGTCATCATTGAGACCATCCTCTCCCAGGGTGCTTTGCGCTACGCTGCATTTATCCCCTGTAGGGGTCTCGCCATTTTTACAGGATTCTTGTAAAAACCAAGAACTGTTCTATCTGACTGTTTTACTGATCGCAAAAGATACACTTATCTCGAAATACACTAAACAGTTATTCAATGTATTTCAAGGCGCCAGTTTCACACAGTTTGAAGGCAGCTGTTTGACAAATTACCCTAGAACTATATGTTGCGGAAATATATATCGGTAAGTACCGATTGATATCGATTCACCCAGTTAGACAATCGCCATGTTCGTTCACTGTGGCAACAGATGACCTCTGGTCAACTAACGGCACAGTCTGTGAGACCCTTGCGGCGCTAAATGGAGAGGCGCAAAGCAGAACGAAATGAATGACCGATAGCGCTTGCATTGAGACATATTGACCGCATCTCTCTTGGAGCAAGCCATCGCTTTTTTTCTTCTAACTCTTCATTTCATGCAGTTTGGGAATTCATGCTATCTGTCGTTCGAAAAAGATATCTCGATTATTGACCAGCAAATTATTTTGTGGATAACGGTCGAATAGTAAATGTCGGATTTGACGCCTGTACTCTGGATCTGTGCAACCAATGATCGGGAATCGGCAATCAACCTAATTAGCCAGTTAACAATGGTAACGAGCCCCTGTGATTTGTGTAATTCAAACAGAGGTCGCAATCAAGTTGATTTGAATTGCTTGAATGGTGGTGCTCATGGTGTCGAGGTATTAAGATCTCTCGATTATGATAACCGAATTCTTTCTGAACGACGGCTAGCAACTGGATTTTGGGTAAGACGTTCTCGTGGAGAGCTGAACTGGGCATTAGTGTTATAGCCTCACATCAGAATATACGTAGCACAGGGAGCTCACTCAAGCTAGCATATAATATTTGATCTGAAGAATTTATGAAAGTCGGTCGTCCACAAACTACCCAATCTGACAACTACTTACTTTGCCTGGACACGGCACTGAAATGCACGAACTCGTTAACCGAGCTACATCCTATAGGCTGACTAGACTGGTGTTCTTGCATTCTACTAACATCGACCCCGTATGCGCCGTTTCTTTAATCGGTTCCACAGTTCATCTCTCTCCAACAAGTGACTTGATGGGGCCGTTACATCCTCGCTCTTCATTATTTTGATCTAAAACCGCTTACGTCGGTGTTAAGGATGTCCGCTCGTGGTAAATCAAAGTAATTAACTTTTTGAATAATGTGTGTTGTTGCATTCATAATTGTGTAATATGAGGAGAAACAAAGAAAAAAATATAGGTTGGTGTGCATTTTTTAGCTGTAGGCAACGTCAAGTGGACTGCCCCATGCTCAATTTGATAACCCAGAAATCATAGGGAATAGCCCTAGTTTTGAAGCATATTCATGAAAAAATCATAAATAGTATTTAACTTTTTCTTATATGCTAACTGTGTGCAGATAATCACATTGTCTATCAAAATTTATCAAATTGGATGGATGTTGGTGTCCAAAATTCTCGGCTAGAAGGCTTTTAAAGGAAATCACTATATCTTAACCTAGGAAAGGGAGATAATCCAATAGAAAAATGGGCAAAATGGCTACCAAAGCCAAAAACCACCAGCGGACATCCTTAAGGCCGTTGTGGTAATGTCATCCAATGGGTCACATGAGCATCAACAATAAAAATGTGAACCTGAGATACAAAGCTTCACGGGTATCAATTTTGGTTTCTGAGATACACTAGGAGTAGTCCGGCAGCCAAATAGGGTTTTTGTCAAACCTTGCGCGAGAGGTCCCACAATAGGATTTAATGGTTTTGACATCTATGGAACATGCAGATAACGAAACCTGGCACCCTTGAACATTTTGATAAAACACCTTGTTTCCATAGCACCCACAAAATAACTCATATTTTTGGAATATGATCAATTTGATCAACATCGGAATATTTTCCTTATCTTTGAGTCTGGGGAGATTAAACTTGCCACCGTATATCTCCGAGTCACACTCTACCCGAAGTTGCAAAAGTATCTAAGATGGCTGCTTTGGTGACGTCACAGTGACGTCATTTTTGCAATAAATTTTTGGACTGATTTTTCGAATTTCATAATTATTTGATATGAATTACAAGCGTCTAGTCCGTCATTCATAATCCAGCCGTCGTCCATTAGAGAATATCCGCGTCCATAATCCAAATACCTATTTCATATTCCATATAACAGTATTAGCACCAAATTCAAAAAGACAATCATAGTATACATAAACATAAGCTTGTTTCCTGCAAGAGAGAAGCGGTCAACAGTTTTCAATGATGCCGGCAAGACATCATGATGTTCCAAAAATATCAAATCCGTATCGCTGATCAGTAGCCACATCTACCTAACAAAAATTAAAAAAAAACTAGATTTAAAAATGTCAAGATACCATTTTCGTTGCGCCATATGGTCGCCATCTTGAATTTACCCACGAAGCTTTGTTCAGAGGGTTTTGCGAGAGGTTAAAAGTTACTCTAACGTGATATGCTATAGAGTCTGAAATGTAAACTCTCAATATTCCTTCATTCTGGAGCACCAGGGAGACGTGCACTAAATTGAGGTGAGGGGGAAAAATCTCACGCTCCATCTCAAGTTTTATGTTTATGGAACATTATGTAGTCAAACGCTACCGGAACAAGTAAACAGAACCAAAATATCGCCGCCATGATGACGTCAGGATGACGTAATATGCAACATATGTCAGGACAAGCCGAATCTTTCCAAAGTTTTAGCTGTCAATGTTTCCATAACCGGCAAAGAATCGCTAAGGCACAGGGACGACTGATTTCCCCCGCTAGAAAAGGCTCCTAGTCACGTACATGCACTTCCAAATCGCTATTTTGGTTCAGCTATTATGCATTGGTGATAAAGCAATTACAGTACCATATTGTACAGCTCTTTTTCCAAAACGAAATCTTCGTAGACACACATAAATATTTAGGAACCCGCTTTCCTTTTGTACACGATAACATACAATGGTGAAGAAGCGGCATTACCACGCAGGTCGATGTTCTGACGGTACTGCCCTCAAAGACAGCGAGAATTTCTTATGCTTGTGGCGTTTTCGTATCTCATTGTGGGCGACAAACGTAAGAAAGGGCCATTTCGACAATTAAGAAACCCCAATATGTCATCCATTTTCACGCAAGAAAGAGTTAAATCTTACTAGATTTATCAAACACCTTACTTGGGAGAGAATTTTGTTCAGGTAAAATCAAAACAATATCCCAGATCAAAATGGATCTCGAATGAATGGGTCCCGAATTAGTATTATCATTATCCATATCATTTCATCTTATCATTTAATACCCTACATATTTCAGCAAACGTTCAGAGAGTATGGCCTTCCATGGGGACCACTCACTAGATAGCAACCCCGTTTCTGGCACATGACGCTCTGCTAAGATTTATATACCCTTACACCGTGTTAACCCTACCAGGCCTTGGGGGCCAAAATGTCTCCCCCCCCCCACACCAAAGCTTATGCGCTATCTCCGGAACGACAACAAATTGAGAGCCGGTGTACTGCGGTACACTGTTCATACAAAGATTGTCCGGGGGACACTCCAAGCTGGAGAAGAACGTCCTGTAGACAATGCTAACCAGGTACGAGTGTTCTACGGACAACTATCAACTGGGGATTAATGTCCGCCCTTGAGGAAGAGTGTTCGTGTTTCATTTGTTAATATGGAGATTATTTGGGTAGAGCGGGTGTGATTCTGGTTGGAGGTGAGAGAGTGTGGGTAGCGTATGTAGGATTGGCTGGTTCGTTGACGTCATGACGACATATTGTCGGATCGCATTATATCAATTTGCTTTACTTTCAAAATGGTTTGAGCATGGAGAGTATTTTGTCGGGCGAGCAAAAGATTTTTTGTGTGATTTAGAGCAGTACACTTGATGAAACATGAAGGACGAGAAATCCCTCAGTAATAGTATATATTCCGTGTGGGGAGCGAGGCGGGAGAGTTGGGCTGATGGATTCACTGCGTGACTAGTGGAGCTCCGAGTATCCGAACAAGCACACACATTGCCCGACGAAATATAGCCCCAATATTTTGAAATTATCACGTACTTGCGCACTTTGGTCTTCGAATATATATAACCTTGGCTCGATATGACATCGCGTGCATGCGCACTCGTTTGTTTATATTGCACATATATTTTGTGTTTTCGGTACACGGGTTTACCGCAAGCGTTGGAAAGCTCCAATATAGCTCATACATTCGTTATGTATCTTCAGTAATAATGATATGAATTTCGCTCCAACATCTGAAACGCTACATAGAGACGTCTTGACCATGCCCACGTTAATCTTTTACCAGTAGGCCTAATCAGGACTTCCGCTTTTTCGCGATGAATGGTAGACAAAAACTATCTTATTTTCCATCACATTAATATTTACTAATTTATCATGCACTTTTTGCGGAGAAATTGCATAAATATAAAATTCGAAAATCTGATCGAAATTCGACCCAAAAAATGTTGTTTTTAAAGATGACGTCATCGAAGCGGCCATCTTGGATTTGTTTGCATTTTCTAATAGACCTTCACTCAAGGTTATAGTGTGGTAAATCTCAGCTCCCTAGCGCAAGGGGTAAGGGAAATAATTGGGGGGTGGGGCGGGCGGCAATTCGGCAACCCAGGCCTGGACAGGTTCAAAAAAGCCCAGACCAGATAGGGTTAAAAAAATTGAAGACCCAGAAGATCTTTATCTTGTTCAGGAATTATTTTACCTTGAAGGACTGGAGCACTTTTGGCGTTTTTAGGGATATATTTCGATTATAAAATTTTGGTTATATAACATTGGGATAACCTGACAAACATATTTTTTTTTCGAAAATGTCCAAACATCACTTATCACAAGTTCTAACCAACAGCACTGTGGTGGTCATGTGATAGAGCGCCCGCCTCGCAACCGACTGGTCCCAGTTTCGATCCCAGGCTGAGTCATATCAAAGACTTAAACAACGGAAGTTGTATCTTTCTCGCTTGGTACACAGCAGGAAAAGGATAGACCAAGGACGGGATTATCTGGTGTGAGGATAATGTGTCGCGATACGACTGAAAAATGTTGAAAGCTACGATAAAATTATACTCACTCACTCTAATCAAATGCGGGGCAGTTTGACCTTTTCGATAGAAGCTTAGTACAAAATACACGTACATCTATATTTTTGTTCACAACATTAAGACCATGGGATCGAATGTGTTTTACATGGGTATATCATTGTAAATCTGGATGTTAAATTTCTTTCAGCACCTGTCATGTTTTCATGCCCGGATTGGGTAACTAATACAGACCCTTCACCTGCCCTATATAGAGTTCATGGTGACACATGCTTCCTGGTATATTCTCAGAAGAAAACGTGGCATGACGCCCTAGATTATTGCAGACAACGTTCTGGAATGCTCGCAAAGATCCCAGTGTGGGAGCTGATGAATGATATCGGATATATATTCGACAAGTGCTACTGGATAGGGGCGACCAACGAAGGAACCGGCGATCAATGGGTATGGAGTGACGGTAAGATGACACTGTGCCCGCACGGAATCTTTAATCTACTTTACCGGAGATTTATAGAAACATTTGTGCATCTTGAGATAGCCTCAGGTTTAAAATATTTGATTGGTCAATTCAAATTTTCAAATCCAAATGTGATGATTTCATTGGCTTGTGAAAATAATTAGTAGAAGATCCAGCCAATCACGGTGTTCCTGTTACGATTCAGTAGATCGAATACAATTATTATCAAGCTTCACAGGCACGTTTTTCTTTAGCTAGACAGTTATTATTGATGCAATTTTGGACAAATTAATAAAAGATTTAATTTCCGCAAAAATAAAATAAGGTTCATGTTGTCATAATCACAAAAATTGATACTACGGAAGTAAAATATACTTTTGTATGCAAAAAGGATGATATATGAGAATAAAAAATATATATAAACAAAAATTCAAACGTAATTATGATCAGTGTTTTGACCAATATACAACTTATCCCGTGGAAAATTATCTTTTACACTGAATATTTGCATACGTGTGCAACGAGTGTAATAGAAAACAGTTCGTTTAGAAACCCTGGCATGTACAAGATTATTATAGGTTTCCAATTCATTCGGCGGGTGGTTGGATGGGTTCAGGTTCCTGTTGCTTCAATGTATTTTGCTCAGAAGCAACAGGAACTTGATAATGTGATGTCTAGCACTGTAATATCGCTTGTCTTTATTGCACCATGTACATGTAAGCGTCCTGTCTGTGTCTTGTGGGCTGTCCCCAGTATTTTATAGGATGGATGGATTTCTTCTTTGAAGTAGCAGGAACACAACTGGGCTGGGTGGTCCTTAGTTGGTTCGTCGTGATATAGCTGAAATATTGTTGAAAGCGACGTTAAATTCTATTCACTCACTCACTCACTCACTCCAATTCATTCGAGTCAGTACGAACAACAAGATATGTACAGCCGGATCGTTCTACCTGCCGTACCTGCCTTTATATATGAAATGGTGCTATTATATTCTAACGCAGGCAAATATTAGACAATTCAATTGAGTTTAACGGTCACAACAATGCATCACGGGATATCTTCCCGCTTTAAAGCATATGATTGGTCAATTCATGATTTCAAAAAGAAATCCGGGATTTTCATTGGCTTGTTGACAAAATTTAAAGGAAATTCAGTCAATCATATCATGTTGAATTGTACAGGTACGCCCGTTTTCAGAGAGATGTGGCACCCAGATGTGTCAGGTATTTTCCTTTTGTCAAGATGGGTGAATTGCGGGTTATTGTGTGGCTCTCTCTTCGGTCCCCAAACTAACCATTGGGAGACAGCGCCTTGCAGCAATGACCATCCATTTGTCTGCCAATACGGTAAGTATTGTTATCTATTATTCATGGGGAATAGCGGATCCAATGTAGATTGTAGATGTTCCTCTTACTCATATTTTCAAATGTGTTTTTGCAAACATTCAGAAACAACCTCGTTTTGTATCGTGACAGCTGAAAGGTGTTGTTACCAACATTTTGAGGAATATTACGAAGTAAATTTCCAATAAATTGAACATGCCGAGGCAAGCAGCTAGATTAGATTTTTTTCTCGTCTCAAGCGAATTGATGAGATTTGCCGAAAAATCCTCGATGAAGCCTAGCTATAGATCGGACCATTCGATTGTACATTTGCAATTTAATTTTACTGAAACTAGGAGAGGAAAGGGGTTCTGGGAATTTAATAATAACTTATTAAGGGACGCTGATTATGTTAACCCTACCTGGCCTGTTGGGGGGGGGGGGGGGGGAGAGGCACTTTCCGCCCCCTGTTGGTTTTTCTCTGCAATCTCCGGAACGACAAAAAATTGAGAGCTGAAACTCTGTGATGTTTTCCATTATCATATTGGGATCATTTTGAGCCTATTTGCATGATCCCCCGAGCAGAGGATCATGGGCAAATTCAAAATGGCGGCCATGTGGTATACCAGAAAAGTGATGTTTTCGTCATATTTATTCAAAATTTTTGCTCTTCTCTATGGAAGAGTGGGTAAACTTATTTTATTTCATATCAGATTATTTTTTACTAATTTATCAAGCAGTTTTTGCGAAGAAAAAACAAAAATGAAAAATTCGAAAAATCGTCCAAAAACGCTCTTTTTGGAAATAACTTCATAGTGACGTGATTATGGCGGCGATCTTGGATTTTTTTACAAATTTTTTCTTAGAGCTTCACCCAGAGATATAGTTTCAGCTCACTAGCCTTAGCGATAGCGAAAATATATAGGGGGTACTTTCCGCCCCCTCCCCACCAGGCTGCGGTACACCCCAAATCGCCCAGCCCAGATAGGGTTAAACAAGTTAAATCCATTATAACTCATGATCAGTTAACCACCCAATACACTGACGAGGCAGTTATCGAATCAGCACGGGATAAATATCGATGACGATTTATTCGTGGAAACATTACTTATGACAATAAGAAGAAAAACTATAGAAGCAATCTGCATATATTCGAAGAAAAAAAAAACATAAGGAAAAGATAAAAGAATTTGAAACTACTATTGAAGAATTGTTCCACCAGCTTCCAAGTGTTGATGCTCTTGTCAATGAACAATACGAACAAAACAATCAAGAACTTAAAGACTTGAGAGAAATACTGATGGAAGGTGTTATGGTCCGCTCTAGAGCCAGGTGGATAGAGGAGGGTGAGAAACCGACCAAGTACTTTCTGAATTTAGAAAAAAACGGAATTGTACTGACAAAAACATTTCTAAACTTATCCTTCAAAATGGTAGTGAAATTACGGCTCCTCATGATATATTATTCAAGAAACACATAAGTTTTTCAGTAACCTTGATAAAAGTAGGGATGATGAATTAATAGATGTTGATCTCCATTCTTCTCATTCTTGACAAATTGGAGCTGAACATTCCTAAAATTGTCAGCTGACATTTCCCAATCACTTGAATGGGAGATAACCTATCCAGAGGGCCTTTCAGCATAAACGAAATGAAGAACAGCAAAGGCCCTGGTGTGTCAGGCTTCACTACGGATTTCTTTCATCGGTGCAATAAATTGTTGTTTTTTCGGAAAGGCGAAATGTCAGCTTCGATGAAGGAAGGTCTTATTTTGTTAATTCCTAAAGGTGATCAACCGAGAGTTCAATTGAAAAATTGGGCGTTCAATTACGTTAGTAGATGTTGTCTGTGAGCTCGTATCTGCCAGCATTGTCGAAAGACTGAAGAGGGTGCTGTCAGTATTGATTCATGACAATTAAAAAGGGTTCCTGGCAAACCGTTCTATTGGAGAAAACATCAGACTACTGTATGATATTTTGGATTGCACTGCAGAAAACAATATTGAGGGTATCTTATTATTAATTGATTTCGAAAAAAGCTTTCGATTCTGTTTCTTGATCTTTTATTGAAAAAGTATTAATGTATTTTGAGTTTGGCAACGATATTACTCATTGGATCAAAACTTTGTTAAAGGGCGTTAGATCCAGGATTTGTCAAAATGGTTGTACTAGCGCTCCGTTTTCGGTCGGTAGGGATGTAGGCAGGGTGATCCTATTTCGCCATACCTCTTTCTTCTTTGTGCGGACATATTAGGAGCATTAAATAAAATTAACAAAAATATAAAAGGGGTTATTATACACGATAAGTAGTACAAATTACTTCAATATGCCGATGATACAGGCCTAATTCTTGATGGTACTGAGGAATCTTTAAGGGAATCTATGAATACTCTGAAATTTTTTGCTCGGATATCGGGACTTAAATTACATTTTGCTCACTATTCCGATAAAAAACTCTTTGATGAATGTGAGAAAATATGATTTAAATTTATTTGGAATGACCAACCTGATAAAATTACAAGACAAACACTCATACAAGACATCTCCCGAGGTGGTTTCAAGGATACATTTGTTATCGTTCCAAAGTCATTAAAAATAACTTGGATTAGGCGATTGATCAAAACCAATGCTCAATGGTCAACATTACTAGCTGATTCTGCTAGGATAACTGCTATGTCTTTCTGGTCATTAAATCCCTGTTTTATTGAGCAATCTTGGGGGAAAATAAGAAATGCTTTCTGCTTTGTCTCGCATATATAGACTTTTGTAAAAAACTTGAAGTAAAAAATATAACCGATATTTTTTCTCAACCTGTATGGTACAACGGTAATTTGTTGACCGAGGGTAAGCCTTTTTTTACCGGAAATGGCATGTCAATGGAGTAATATTTATATCAAACTTTTTCAACGATAATGGCATACCTCGTTCATACAGGGACCTTTGTTTATCTTATAATATAAATACCCCATTCACAGTATTTTATGGTCTTCTACACTGCATATTAAATACATTAAACTATCTGGATTTAAGGTGTGTGAGCCTATTTATGACCCATTTTCCCGAAAGTGATATTGTCCGTTGACAAGGGTTGCCGTAACTATACTCAAATATTTCTGGATAATTTGTCTTTTAATAATAAATTTGAAACCCGTTGGGAAGAGTATTTTAATAGATCCCGCGATCTGATAACATGGCCAAGAATCTAGACTTTGGCTAATTCATTTACTAATGATATGAAATTGTGGCGGTTTAGATACAGAATAATATCGCGTACGTTAACATGCCGGGATTTGCTGTTTAAGATGCCTTTGACAGATGACAATGTTTTTGCCTTATGTGAGAGAGAAAATGAAACCATTGTACATTTGCTAATAAATTGTCCTAAAATGGTCGTTATTCGAAATCAGGTTGTTGCAATTGCATGGGTTGAAGAAAGTACATTGCAAAGAATATTCTTCTCTCCTCGGTCTATTCTTTTTTGTGCTTTCTTAGGTCCTAAAATTTAAAGTATTCAATTTGATATCACTTATAACAAACTATTGTATTTACAGCACTAGTATTCGGAGTAAAAACACCAAGGTTAGAGAGCATCAAATGGGAGATTAGAAAGTACTATTTATCGGAAAAGGTAAATGAAGCTGTTTCTAATAGTTCTAATTCTAATATTGAAGAAAAATGTAAAAAAAAAATGGTCTGTTCTTATTTAGTAAGTATCAATGCAGCCATTTTGTGGCGAACGATGCAAATTTTGTTTTTCAGTAGCTGTCTCAAATCCAGTGCAGAGCAACGCGTTTGTATCCATAGCTTATTATATTTAGATATTATGCCCTTATTATCAGCTATTGGTAGTGCCTCTTTGAGACGAATACTGCAGAGATATTAAAAAAAAATAGGGCACATTTGATTTTCATCGGTATTTACTAAGGCTAAGGTAGTACTTGTTTTTTATTGTATCGTTTTAGAATGGTTTTAGACAGAAGTTTTGGACGTCTGAATACCTAAAGGCGTTAGTTACATATATTTATTGGTTATGTATGTTTCTAAGAACATAACTTGCATCTATTTTGCAACATTTTAAATGATACGTAACTTTCTCTGGCACATTTACTAACGCTATACGAACTCGGTGCTAATATATGATATAAAATGACTGAGCTACAGTTGACGAGAGTTGAACATTCCAAACTCAATTGTTCAATTTTTTTAATTAAAGTATGTCTAATCGTCCCCTTCCACACGTTGTATAGGTACCTGTGCACGTGCTTCTTCCCATGGCAAAGCTCTAGCCTGATCTATATAGAATTTGATTCACTTATCAGTATCGGTAAGGTATTATTCTGCACACGGCAAAATTGTCAAGATTTAGTAGTGTTGGTGCAATGCGTTCGACTGTTTCTTTAAAACTGCGAGAAATCCACTCTACAGATTCATAATATAGGTTTGAAACATATCCACTTGCAATTTGATATTGCTCCTTGATCGCTATATTCTATGACATTGGTATGAGAGTATGCAGACAAAAGACACACTCGACTCGGTAACAGAACAATGACCGACCTGCGCGAAACGAACGCTTGGATATGTGGACAGAAGAATAGCTACCCGAGAAACGTTTAAAGGGAACAAAGGGGACAGGTGTCCTTTAGAATTCAAACCTCCATCCCCTGCACAGTGGAGCGGGACAATAGCCGCAGTATGTTAAGCCCGCTCACACAAAACAACGCTCATCACGAGACCATAGGATCCATCATGGAGTTAAATAAAGAGGAGAGAGCACTCGGCCAGCCGCGGGTCGCTGATCCGTGAGGTCGCCCGCAGAGCTATTGTATTCTGAATGGCCGTCAGTCACGATCTGTCCGTTTGATGTTCAATGTATGATTCCGCCGACCGAGTCGTTGGTTCTTATTAGCCGCAGAAAAACATCAACGGAAGTTGAAATTAAAAATGCGCAGTAGTTCTACGTAAAAATAACGATGCATTAATTATGCGCAACACAAATATTAGGCAATTTGAAGTCATACTGAATATGAGCATATTTCATTAATCAGAATATGACCATTCGTAGCTTAGTTACAGGACTTTGGAATCATACTGTCGTTTTGTATATTTTATCGTTTTTCTACAACTTCCGCATTTCTCAACAAGACAAAAATTTGCAGGGAACTTGGTATAAGTACAGCGAATGTGGAAACGAATAGTACATGAGGGTCCGGTTGGACTAGCTAAAAATATAAACGATAGAAAAATTCTCAAAAACCCCATTTAAAATACATGGGCAATTTTGCCACAAACAGAAAATACATCATTTTCACTGCCGAATTAACAGAATTTCCGCATTTCAAAAATGACACATTTTGTGCTTGCGTTCAAGATCAAATAAAAGAGTACATATCAGTCTTTACCATTTTAGGGTCCGGAAGTTTGAATTTGGATAAAATGCAATATTGTAAACACTAGATTGGCCTTTTTTCGCTTTTGCGCTGCCTCAAAGCTATTAACTAATGAGTCAGCCGAGGCCGTTTTACCCCCTGCGTGCTAATCGCTAATTGATCTTCAATACTTGTGTATTGAAGTTCACTTCTGGCCCGACGGGGTCCTTGACGGGCATCGGTATATTAAAGCTATTATATAGCCTGACGAATATTAACAGTTCATTTTATTCTAATTACGTTATACCATGGAGTTAAATAAGACTTATTTAACTCCATGGTTATGCTAACTTAAAAAGCTTGAGATCAAGTAAGCATATTATGCTAAAATAAACAATCTCGTTAACGAAAACGAGGAATGGTTCCCTGGTGAGTAAAAATAATTTCTACCCAATTATTGAGGCAAAAAGAGGATTTGAGAACGGGAAGCATAATAAACACATCCTGTATCTATTACAAATGAATATGGCCTCTATATTGTATACGGTGAGCGTGTGCTGTTAAAATTTTGATATATAAGAGCTGAAAATACATGTTCGACAACTTATTTACGAAATTTTCTGACCAAGAGCAACACCTTCAGCACAACGAAGATAATCTTTCTCACGGCAGAAAAATGGACCTGCATGTGGAACAACTTCGGTTAGCCTGTCGCTTGTGTGCGGGGACCGAAAGCTTGTATCCTTTCGATAGAAACCCGGTTCCGAAACACAAATTCAAAAAACAAATCTTGCAGGCGTGTGGCATAGATATCCAGCGTGATATCGATGACGTTCATCCACCATTTCTTTGTAACCGAATTTGAAAGTTAATAGTTCTTTTCAGAGCTCGTCCATCAGTATCTGTGTGAAGAACTCTAATGATTCCTCTGTTATTTCCGTGTCGGTTAACTTAACAAGTTTGGTAATTTGAGTCTCCGTAGAAACGCTAAGACACAAATTGTGAAATTTATTCAGCATCATCTCAAAGTCCTTAGGAGTTGACTTAAGACCACTAGCGTAAATGGCGTTATTTAATGACCACGACAATATTTTGCATAAACTTCTGTTTAAAATGCGTTAGCCGAATATTAGAATATCCAGGCGGCGTGCACAGCGGGCGGCTAAGTACCAATTCACATTTCCAATACACTCAACTTATAATAGCTTTGATGACGTCGATGGGGCGCATGCGCGGGAACCCGACAACTACCGAACATGACCGAACCTGCTTTAATCTCCCAAATACACACAGGCTAATCCGACGAATCCCTGCTGTGGCGGAATCGTACATTGAACACTTTGATCTGACCGAGTGCTCTCTCCTTCTATCTTTTAACTCCATGGATCCATATAATTCGAGCATATATTTATTCCCTGCTCGGCAGAGAGGGACAACAGGTATTGTGTAGGGCATAACCAACAAACAAAAATCCAAAACAACGAGTGTATATTAGTTTCCTCCTCACACGATGTTGCAGTTGATCACGCGGTCAATTTGCGTCACTGTTCCCTGCTCTCTTTCCCTTTTCATATGTGGTGCCGGAGACCCATTATTCCACTAATGTTGCGATGACCTATTTGCTTTCCGCTGGGGCGACTTTACCGAAGGTTGGGACGTTAGTCCCTCATAAATGATTTAATCTCACATTTACGGCCATATTAACAAAGTTATATCCCGCGAAATATCTAACTAAGTCTAGAGTTAATCATTTCCGCAAGTGCTTTGAGCTGACAAAATTCTTGGCATATGTTGCCCTCCTAGTTGTTTACCAATAAGCGCCAATACACATGACGTTATACTTTGCCATTTCGGCATTGAGACTGCGATGCACAGGAGCCCAGAGAGTACACCCGAGTAGCATGTTATTAGGCCGTTATTCGACATCAAGCTCCAACCCGAACACATACGATATTCCTAGCTCCAGCCACTGGCCTTTAATTATTCATCTCAGAAAAGTCAGGTTGCCAAGAGGGTTAACAGATCAGGACGTGTTTAATCAGTGATCTGATGCGTAGTAAGAAAGATAATGTAATCACCTTGCTATTTGGGATGGGTATTCCTGGTTGAGTCGCCATTCATTCATATTCACAGAACAGTTGACTATTGAGTTTTGCAGTACATATACCCCAGTCCAAATACCACACTTGTCGACTTCCTGAAGAAAGCACCTGAGCGCGGCAATGATGTTCTGTTTCACTCTAACAAACACCCCCCAGAGACTCAACTGTCTTTAAATTGGTTTTCTGTACATTTTCCCATATTTCAACATACATTACGAGCAATTTAACCTTTCTATTGAATTATTGTGATTTTTTCGAACCTTGCAATATATTTTCGTTATCGACCGTCAAGCCAAATACGTTATTACAGTTAATTAAGGGGTAGCGGATCAATTTTCAAGCACTCTTTTCTTGTGTTTTTACCCCTCAGCCTATAAGGCTGTGGGGTCTTGTCGTCGGCAAGTACGTCCGGTCGGTCGTCCGGTCGTGCGGTCGTCCTGTCGTCAGTCGTCAACAATTCTTGTGACCGGTCTAGAAGTCAAACCGTTGCTTCTAGAGAGTTTAAATTTGGTATACAGGATTCTTGGGTGGTGGGTCACAAGCCTATCGAATTTGGGTAATTGTGATGAATTTTGCAGTTTCCATGGCAACGTAATGGACAATTCGTCAATAATTCTTGTGACCAGTCTAGAAGCCAAACCGTTGCTTGTAGAGACTTCAAATTTGGTATGCAGGATTGTTGGGTGGTCAACCACAAGCCTATCGAATCCGGACTCGATTGGTTCGAAACTTTGGCGGCCATCTTTGTGCGAAACCGTCACAGCTTTCTCGTTACCAAGATATCTTTAAAACGACTTATCCTTGGCAAAACCAAACTTGCCGTGCTCATCCATATGCTCATGTCCCAGAACCCTATGGAATCTCAACCCGATTATGCACTTTGGGGCCATCTTTAATTTATGCGAAGCCATGAATCTTGTGTATCTCGGAAACCATTTCTCTGTTCATTGTTAAACTTGGTATAGATTATCGATACAACTTGCCGTGCACATCCATATGCTCGTGACCCAGAACCCTATTGATTCTGGACTCGATTGGGTGGAAAGTTTGGCGGCCATCTTTAATTTATGCGAAACCATGAATCTTGTGTATCTCGGAAACCATTCACTGTTCAGTGGTATAGATTATCGATACATCAAAAAACTATAAAGGAATGACCAAACCAGTTTCCCTGATTGGATGAAAGCCTTGGCGGCCATCTTTAAATTATGCAGAATCTTTAATGATATATTTCTCTGATACCGTTGAAGTGTTCTATACGAAACTTGGTATACAGCATCAATGTATCAAGAGACTTGCAATGAATAACCTTGGCGGCCATCTTTAATTTATGCAAATTTTTTAATGATATATATCTCTGATACCATTTAAGTGTTATATATGAAACTTATGGTATAGATTATGGATACATCAAAAAACTTTAAACGAATGACCAAACCAGTTTCCCTGATAGGGTGAAAGCCTTGGCGGCCATCTTTAATTTATGCAGAATCTTTAATGATGTATTTCTCTGATACCGTTGAAGTGTTCTATACGAAACTTGGTATACAGCATCGATATATCAAGAGACGCGCAATGAATAACCACATCAGTTCCACTGAATGACGTGAAGGATAGGCAGTCACCTTTAATTCATGCAAAATTATTAATGATCTCTTATCTCTGATACCGTTCAAGTGTTTGATGTAAAATTTGATAAACATGATCATTGCATCAAGAGACGATGAATGACAGAACTGGTTTCTCTGATTGAGCGGAAATCTTGGCGATCATTTTAATTCATGCAAAATCATTAATGATCTATATCTGATACCATTTTAGTGCTTCATATGAAACAACAAATCGTCGATACATCAAGAAACTTACAATTAATGACAACCAATTTCTTTGATTAGGTGGAAAACTTTATTGCCATCTTTAATTTATGCAAAATCTATACCTGTGGTATTGTTCAAGTGTTTGATGCAAGACTTTGTATACATCATCAGTACAGGTACACCAAGAGACTAAAAATGAATGGCCGAACCGTTTTCTCTGATTGGATGGAAACCTTGGCAACCATTTTCAATATATGTGAAATCATTGATGATCTATATATCCTTTGATACTGTTCAAGAGTTCAGTTTGCTTGGTATACGCCATAGATACATCAGGAGACAAGTAATGACTGCCGGTTTCTCTGATTGGACGGAAAATTTTGCGGCCATTTCTGGTTGCAAGTTTTTTGATAATCTGTATATTTGTCACTTGACTGCTTGATGTTCCTGATATTTCCAAGGTAGTACACGTATGGTTCAAATTGAATAGATTGTGAATAGCTGGTACCCAGAACCGAGGAGTTTTAGATTCGCAGCTTCGTATTCCTATCAAAAATGTCTTGTTGTTTAAGTGGGCGATATCTATTCGGTGATCAAATCCTAAAAAGAAAGTGGCGTGAAAGCTTCAAAAGATTTAGTTATTTAAGGATGTCCGCTGGTGGTTTTTGGCTTTGGCAGCCATTTGGCCTGTTTTTCCTATTGGGTTATCTCTCTTTCCTAGGTTTAACAGATAGGGATTCCCTTTAAAAACCTTCTAGCTGAGATTTTTGCACACCAACATCCATCCAATTTGATCAATTTTGATAAACATTGTGATTATTTGCAAACAGTTAGAATATAAGAAAAAGTTAAATACTGTTTATATGAATTTTTCATGAATATGCTTCAAAACTAGGGCTATTCCCTATGATTTCTGGGTTATCAAATTGAACATGGGTCAGTCGACTTAACGTTGCCTACAGCTAAAAAATGGACACCAGCCTATTTTTTTATTTTATTTTTTTCTCATATTACACAATTATATATGAATGCAACAACATATTATTCAAAAAGTCAATTACTTTGATTTACCACCAGCGGACATATTCATGTACTGTTCATAATTTCTGTATTTTGTATTCTATTTTCCATTTTTGCCGATCAATCATTACTGTTTGGATAACGAATTTCACTCATCCACCATTTCTTTGGTTTGAATATTCCTAGCCTTGATAATTAATAGTCGACATGACTTAGCATATCCTGTTCTGTAAGTATTATCCAGTCTACATTTAGATAGATTCTCATAATACCTAATTTGCATACTCACTGATTGGCTATTGCTAACTTATTGTTTATGTGTCAAACCATTTCAGCCTTTTGTTAGTCGTTTTTATTATTGGTATATAAGAGCCTGCGAATGCTGTACAATCACGTCCTGAAGATGACAAATAAATGGTGTCAAAATATTGGGATTTCATCTTGCGTTTTCTAAGTTTATTTGGAGATACTTTGCCTCTGCATTATGCCATGCTTATTATCACTGGATCAACATACCCGCCTTTATTTTAAATGTTTCCACGTAGAAACAAGAAAGGTTTGTCTCTGTGCTGCTTTCTTCACGTGTGTCTCAATACAATAATATCCTCTTCACTTATTGCAGAGGCTGACGATTCAAGCGGATCTAACAACTCTACTTACGGTGAGAATTAATGCAATGTCAAGGCGTGACTTGACTACATTATGAATTAAATGTGTAAAATAATCGGTGGTATAAAAATGTCCGAGGTTATATGGCCGATCTCATAATGCACAGTTTCGGAATTAAAAGAGTACAACGTTCAAAGCGGCATTTCAGCCTTCTATCATCCGACATGTATCATACATACGGCCATCACGAAATACAGCCGAAGTCATGATACCCCCATATATTTTCGTGATTGCATCTCAAGAAATTGTAAAGTCGGACTAAGCGCACCCAAAATAATAAAGGACTCTCTCGATAGTCCTTTTTTTTCGTTGTTTCCCGAAAACCCAAAATAAAACAGGACTATTTTGGTACATCATTCAAATACATTTATTCACATGCTTCGGACTGAAATTACATCCGAATGCATTAAATATGTAGTGTCGGAAACTAATCTGGGTGATTCTTCTCCGAGAATGGAAATCAATCAGTCTTACATATAATACTCGAATACATGTATGTTACAAAATGTAAGCTATCCAAAAGATAATTTGAGGAAACTTTCCCCAAAATAAAAGAAATCTGTCTCCTACTTTCCATGTGAGATTGACATATATGTGAACTACAGTCTGCATTTCAGTTGTACTTTGTGAGAAAGACATTGCTGAAGAGCTCTCCGCACAATGCAAATCTACACAATATACCGCTGGCATATCCCTGATCCCTGATAAGACTTTTGCAGTATGAATCATTTTGAGGAAAATTTCCCCAAAATGAAAATGGTTGCTCAAGTAATACAATACAAGCTTTCGTGAAAAGCTGTGAAGTGGTGAAAAGTTATTTTGAGGAAGCCTTCCCAAAAATCATTATATATAAGTGTTTTCCACGTAACATGTAATATAACTACAGTTCAAATATTAGCTGCACTGACATTGTCGAGAGAAATCATTTTGAGGAAATATTCCTCAAAATGATATTTCAGGTATAGGTCAGGAGAATGGTTTTAGGCAAATTATTCAAAAGATAATTTGAGGAAACTTTCCCAAAAATAAAAGAAATCTGTTTCCTACTTTCCATGTAAGATTGACATATATGTGAATTACAGCCTGCATTTCAGTTGTACTTTGTGAGAAAGACATTGCTGAAGAGCTCTCCGCACAATGCAAATCAACATAATATACCGCAGGCATATCCCTGATTAGACTGTTGCAGTATGAATCATTTTGAGGAAAATTTCCCCAAAATGAAAATGGTTGCTCAAGTAATACAATACAAGCTTTCGTGAAAAGCTGTGAAGTGGTGAAAAGTTATTTTGAGGAAGCCTTCCCAAAAATCTATATATATATATACAAGTGTTTTCCACGTAACATGTAATATAACTACAGTTCAAATATTAGCTGCACTGACATTGTCGAGAGAAATCATTTTGAGGAAATATTCCTCAAAATGATATTTCACGTATAGGTCAGGAGAATGGTTTTAGGCAAACCGTTCAAAAGATAATTTGAGGAAACTTTCCCCAAAATAAAAGAAATCTGTTTCCTACTTTCCATGTAAGATTGACATATATGTGAACTACAGCCTGCATTTCAGTTGTACTTTGTGAGAAAGACATTGCTGAAGAGCTCTCCGCACAATGCAAATCTACAAAATGTAGTTTCTTATATACCGCTGGCATATCCCTGATCCCTGATTAGACTGTTGCAGTATGAATCATTTTGAGGAAAATTTCCCCAAAATGAAAATGGTTGCTCAAGTAATACAATACAAGCTTTCGTGAAAAGCTGTGAAGTGGTGAAAAGTTATTTTGAGGATGCCTTCCCAAAAATCTATATATATATCCAAGTGTTTTCCACGTAACATGTAATATGACTACAGTTCAAATATTAGCTGCACTGACATTGTCGAGAGAAATCATTTTGAGGAAATATTCCTCAAAAAGATATTTCACGTATAGGTCAGGAGAATGGTTTTAGGCAAACATCCATCACATTTAACAATCCGTTCAACAATTAGTCGTAGTTAAGCTGTCTTCTGGTACACTCTAATCAGTATACCAGCACGTGATTGTTTGACTTCTTGACAGATGACCTCTTCTCAGATTATCTAGTTTTATGCTCCCAACAACATAGCACACCATAGCTAACTGTAAGCTTCAGTCGATGATGTGAGAGAAACGGTTTTGGGGAAAATTTCCCCAAAATGAAATGTAACTATATATCTGGATTACTGGAACACGTACCTCCAAAAATACGAGGAACAAAAGTTTGGGCACAGTTAACCCAGACTAAAAAAAAATTCATGTGTTTCATGGTAACCCTGTCCGACCTGATTTGAATCATCAATGCCCCTTTTCCACCAACTTGCTCTTGGGGGCCAAGTATAGCAAGTTTAATTTCTATGACTTGTAAATTATGATGATCAAGTAGAGCATGTGGCCTAGGCCCTATACTGACACGAATATACCGATCAGACCTCATTATGTCTATTTTACATATGATCACTGAATATGTATAGCGGGAATACATAATCGAATATTTACCGGCATTAGGAACTAATATAGCTATTCGGTTATATCTATAATTAGAATTAATCAATTGTTCCAACATGTGGATTTCTGAATCATTTTCCATCAGCCACTACAGTTCTCCAGGTCAACCTTTCGCATTGTACTGTTATATGTCGCTTCATCTCCATATTTACGTCCACTGGGGGAAGACATCAAAGTAAATTCACGATTCCATGAAACTTCAACCAACAACGGTGTAGTGAAGACATCCATGACTGAACACTCGTGACAGAACACCTGTGGCAGGAACAACAGCGGCGGGATGAAGTTTGAGTTCCAAGAGTACAATGTCCAGATACCTAAAAGAGATAGGACGAGATTTACAGGTAAGACATGTTAAATGTGCACTCACTATCTGCATGACAATGTTGAATCAGTACTCGATGTTCACACGTATATGATATACCGATAATTATAATATATATATATCTATATATATGAGATCTAAATATTCGAATGTGTTACAAACGTCAGGTACAGAGGTTAGTATACATGTATGCAGAAATGCATAGCGTAGCAATTATGTAAATTGTATTAGTCTATCACATGTGCATTGCATGTGGCCACCCACACAGCTTGATCCGTCCCAGTGTGGAGCCGCTAAGAATGTCCGGTGGCTAAGAGTGTCCGCCCCTATCTTCTGACCCAGCTAGAACACTTTTCTCCACATTGGGGGCAAGTGTCTGTCCTTGATTGCAATAGAAAAGAATAAGAAAAGGGACACTAATTACCAAGAATTTCGTATCTATCACACCGCCATATGACACTAGTTCCATTGATGGTACACAGAACTGTGCCATACAGACAATATTATTATTATCTAAGTTCGTGATGAGGCAACAATGATGTTGAGATATAATTTAAATGATTGTCTCGGGCATTTAGTCTGGTCTAGGTAGGGGAGCTGATTTTTTTCAGGAGGTATCTTCGGAAAATTTTCCGATTTGTTTCCAATTAAGCAATTATCTTCGCAAATACTACTTGATAAATTATTAAATAAACTATCTGTAATATTGTGTGCATTTTCCCCCCGCAGAAAAGCTTAGATTGTGAAGAGAACAGACTGAAATCATCACTTTTCTCTTCGCATGGCCGTCATTTTGAATTGATTCATGATCCTCTACTTGGTTAATAATGCCAACTTATATATTCCGGGAGCTTACATCATGCTACACTTATGGTTACCCAACCCATTACAACACATATAAGGGAAGTGGGAAGAGGTGCCGACATACTGACTGCGTCACATGACGCATTTTTTTCAACTTTTCCACCTCCCTTAAAAACATGTCCCAAACCCCAGGGCACTAAGCCCCTTCCTCTATCTCATAAACTAAGCCTCGCGTCCCACTACCGTCATATGTTTCTGAAGCTTGCACCTCACTACACGTATTCAACCCATCCACTGCCCTCGGGGAACATGCATGTTCCCACTCAGGGGCACCAAGCCCACCCTCTGTCTCCTAAACTCAATCGAGTCCTACCCTCATATATTTCTAAAGCATGCACCATATTGCACTTAATCTTCTCGTCCACTACCCTAGGCAACTTGTTCCCACCCCCCAGTCCGGTACAACTCCCAAACATATTGCCTATCCTGGCAATTTCTTTCCAAATCAAGAAACATAGCGTAACATTTCCTAAACAGGAATCCATGTAAAGTTTCCTCAGTAGGAAACATTTTAATGTTTCCTAAATCGGAAACCGTATATCGTTTCTTGAATAGGAAATGCTGTATATATTTCCTAAACAGGAAACACTGCACGGTCCATTTACAGATTTGGAAACACATATTACATCAAAACGTATACATGTACCTTAAAGTGAATGTATGTATCCTGTGTAACAAGCAGTAAATTTGATCGTTCTTTAATGATATATGAAATTATAATAAGGACAGAACAGACGAACACATCTTAATTGGATCATTAGAATCCACATGTACAAAAGTGGCACATTTACGCATTCTATTTCCAATGCCAGTAAATAAAGCAACAATATTCTACAATTTGAACCACATTGAACATGTCCATGTGCTGCTCCGAAGACAGTTCATACGAAGTATATCGTATCTAATTCTGGATCTATAGTTCCAAAGGTCGGCATAACCCATAATTGTAGTGTAAATGTGATTCAGATCCTTCAACACAGATGCAGTCCATGAAGGAAAAGCTATCTGTTATGATATTGTATTGAGGAAAATGAGAAATACTGGGTGATATTTACATGGCACTGGATTCATGATCTCGGGAATGGGGCAAAATGACGGGAAATATTGGGGTATTTTATTGGGGAAAATGAAGAGAAATGGGTGAAATAATTGGTGAACATATAGAGATGATTAAGAGAAATAGGGGTAAGACTGGGGATCTGATCAGCATTAGATGATATGGAAAAAGATGTGAAAAAGATATAATGGGGAATTACCGACGGCTATGCGTCATTGGTATGAGGGAGCATGTGTAGAGCGGTGTGGGGGAACGCGTTGTACGGCATACTCTGTATAAGGAAAAAATAATGGGATATTGCATTGAGGGAAATGAGAAATACTGGGTGAAATTTCCATGGCACTGGCTTTATGATTTCGGGAAATGGGGTGAAATATTGAATGTTGAGTGAATGGGAAGGATGAGTGGCTATTGGGAGATTTAATTATTAGTGTCCATGATGATAATTAATCAAAGTTGCCACTAAGAATAGATCCGAGAAGAGAGAATGAGGGGGCTTGACAGATGGAAATATTAGGTGATACTTCTGTAGTTATGGGAATTAAGAGAATGTATATTATTTAATAAGAATGTGGGGATTAAACAGTGTCTATGTGACACTGTTAAGAGGGATCATGTGTAGGGCGGGTTGGGGGAAACCATCTTGACATTTTCAAGTTAAATACCATACTAACGTTTCGTCATTTACCTTGACTTACCGAATAGAGTAAACTGTTCAAACCGAGAAACGCACGTGATGTCATATAGCCAATCAAGATAGGAGCTTGCCAACACCGTGCAGCTAGGATTTTCTTTGATGTCTGCCCGAGTGATCTCCAAATATGGCAAGTGGTGGGTGTATTGAGGTTAATTTGCTTCGAATAGCCAATCAAATTTGAATTTTTAAGAGGTCACACATTGCACTTCTCCTAATATGGACCACGGAATATTTATAGCGCTATGACCTCACCAAACTCGTATTCTGATCAGATAATGTGCTACGTTCAGCCAAGGCAACACGTGAAGTGTTAGACTTGGTAAGCGAAGATGGGGGAAACGGGTTGCACGGCGTGTTCGCACGACCTGTGCCCATCGCGGTGCGATGGAGTGCCCAAGTACATCCATCCATCCATGATACTTTAGATTAGTGGCAAAGTGGAAATGGTAAACATTTGATCTCTTTTCCTGTGATACTGGCCTCTCTGATAGCTAATTGTTTGTTTTAGAAGCCATAAAACTCTATGAGTGGATTACATTCACTGCAGATCTGAAGTCGAACTTGCATGGTTAGTGCATGGAGCTTATCTATTTAAACCACAACTGTGTACACATCAAACCATCCTAACTGAACATAGCCCTGGGTTAGCCAGCACTGAAATCAAAACAGGCTGATACTCATAAAATCTCTGTGAAAGATACATAAAAATCCTGTCCCTTGGCTTGAAAGCCAAATCTAAAGCTTCACAAATTTAGAATACTGGAATGAATGAAGAGAAATCATGGACAATTTGGTTGAGATGGAGGGCATGACGTTTCGGCAAGCGACTTTTCTTCAAATATTTAGCGACTTTTCAGCAAATATTTATCTCACATCTGCTGCTAACCTATAACTGCGCAACAGTTAAAGAGATTTGAAGTTCATGTGTAATGCACAGAAATATTTCGAAGTTTTTTTACAGATAATTTTCGTTGAATTTTTGTTTATTTATATATTTGTAAAATCTTCATTAATTGGCTCAAGCAATACATACATTTACATGATTGCTGAATGAGGTTAAACTTTTAATTTAAATGTATAACATCTAATGGATATATAATCATACTCATCTGCATATATAGTTTCAATTGGTCTAAAAGATGACATAACATTTGTCTGAATTAAACATTTCTACACTTAATTGACACCACAACAAAAAGATTTATCCTCACACCAGCATGGATATACTCTGTGTCAGCTATATGTATGTGAAGTGAAGAATCCTGGAGACCCTAGGGAAAAGTGAATCTATGGAAGGCCAAATGTCCAAATAATCAGAAACTCACAGTTATTGAATCGAAAACCTAAGTTTTCAAACAGAAAACTTAAGTTATCAAAGAGAAAACCATGGTTTTCGAATCGAAAACTTAAGTTTACGATCGAAAACCTAGGTTATCTACCACATAAACCCGAGTTTCTCTTTTCCTAACCTCGAGTTTCTATTTCTCAACACCGAAAATCACAGTTGTCACTAGAAAACTTAAGTTATCAAACCGAAAACCTAGGTTTTCGAATTGATAACTTAAGTTTACGGTCGAAAACCCCGAGTTTCTCTTTTATTGGACACTTTCTATTCGATAACCTAGGTTTTCAAATTGATGGTTGTCGTGAAGTGAAACTCGACTTTCTAACTTAGAGTTTCGATATCCGGGTAATGTTGGTTTCACGCCCTTTCCCGCATGCTGATTGATTAAAACGTCAGACGGAATCACAAAATCAACATGTATTCAACAAAAGGATAACTGAGATTAATTATTCAATGTAGACTATCCTGTATGTCCGAGCCTAGTTTATACAAGCATTATCAAAGACTGAGCATTGATACTCAGAACAATAGTTTAATAGCTATATATATATGCTGCAGACTGAATTGAGGGAAATAATCTAGCTGAAATTCAGCTACCCGGTCATGCTGACTGACCGACATAAGACAGGTCAATGTAATTCACACCAGCAAAGCACATTCAGTGATATGTAGATAGCTACTTTGGCAAATACTTCGGTGACACACAAGCTGTCTCTGGGTCGAGAGCGATTACTACAGGCATACGGTGAATGTTATACGTATGTGAGCAGTTTGATTCCATATAATTAATTTCGCCACGTGGTTGTCTCTGCATTTTTGATTAGTCAACAATCGGAAAAGACGCCAGACCCAAAGTACCCGTATATCGAAACTCTAAGTTAGAAAGTCGAGTTTCACTTCACGACAACCATCAATTCGAAAACCTAGGTTATCAAATAGAAAGTGTCCAATAAAAGAGAAACTCGGGGTTGTCTGCTAGATTACAACACATATAAGGGAAGTGGGAAGAGGTGCCGACATACTGACTGCGTCACATGACTTCACAGAATAGTCTTCTGGTTTTCGACCGTAAACTCAAGTTATCAATTCGAAAACCTAGGTTTTCGGTTCGATAACTCAAGTTTTCTAATCACAACTGTGATTTTCGGTGTTGAGAAATAGAAACTCGAAGTTAAGGAAAGAGATACTCGGGGTTGTGTGGTAGATAACCTAGGTTTTCGACCGTAAACCTAAGTTTTCGATTCGAAAACCATGGTTTTCTGTTTGATAACTTAAGTTTTCTGTTTGAAAACTTAGGTTTTCGATTCAATAACTGTTTCTGATTATTTGGACATTTGGCCTTCCATATGAATCTGCCAATTCTAGGTTATTGAAGTGTCCCCAGTACTTGCATGGCATGCATGGTTATCCGTGTAGCGGCTGGCCGGGTTGGTTTTCATTAGAATTGAAGGATGACAGAGTCTCCAGCAGTGTTGGCTAAAGTAGTCCTGCTGAGAAAATACCATGAATTTTCTGAGTGAGACCAATTTTATATTGCTGAAGGTCTGACCAAGATAAACAAATTCACCAATGCATAGGCAATTTTTTCTTCAAATAAAAGAAATCTATTTCAAAGTATTCTAAACTCAATTTGAGCTATAGTATGCTCCATGTTTAGGCTTAGTGCAGACATTCCATGATGAGCAAATATCTGAATAGAGGTTTTTTTTTTCAAACATCCCAATACATTATGGCTATTTAGTAATTCAAAATTATGAACAATATAAAGTATATAATCTATATTAGTATTTTGCGTGTTATTTCCGGTAAATATTTGTATAGCTGATGAATAGGTGAGTGAGTGAATAGGGTTTAACGTCGCTTTCAACATTTTTTTCAGCTATATCACGACGGGGAAGGGAAGAGAGGGGAGGGGGAGGGGCAGGGCTACCTACTTGTCACAGAGCAGATCTAATGCTGCTGTCCCACTGAAATATCATGCCGTAGGCAGACATGACACCCCACCCAGTCACATTATACTGACACCGAGCGAACCACTCCTTGTTCTATCCTCTTAATGCTGAGCGTAAGCGAGGGAGCAACAAGTTCCATTTTTCAAGTCTTAGGTATGACCCGGCCTGGGATCGAACCCAGTACCTACCGCTTACGAGGAGCTGATGAACATAACTATTGGCCCTACATGTATATACTGTACTTGATTGGACTGGTAACATTTTTCTCCTTTGATGTGTATTTTCCCATCCTTGCCATCATTACCAGTAGGAAACTAAAAGCTCTTATCCAGCTTTACCAGCTGTCTGATCAGAGCTGATCGGACAAACTACTAGCCATATTGCAGTGCTGCCAAGTAGTGGCTGCCAAATTTCATTTTGGTCCTTCCCCATTTACCCAAAGTTAAATATTGAAATAAATTCCTTGAGCTTCCTATTTACTCGATGTTAATTTCTGGAAACTGGAGATATTTTAGTGAGACTTGTCAGTGCCTGATATAGAACAGGGTCAGCCTGGTATGGCATGCATCACCAGGAACTGTCAGCCACGGAAATGACCATACTTTTCTTTGTTGGTCGAACTTTTTATTGCACGACTGCGGTTGGCACATGGCAAGATGAGGAAAAAAAACAAATTTGTTGTTCGATTTGCACAAATTTTTTGAAAACTTAAGTCAGCTGACTATACATATCCAGGATACGATACTTTTAAGAGAGCAAACCAGATAATTGCAATTTCCATTATATTGCAATTTTACCAGAATCATTATGGAAAAAACCTCATTCGGATTCCCTACAAGGGTTTATGTTTTATCCCATGTATTTTTTTTACTTTTTGTTTTATTTTTTTCTGAATTTTTATTGATTTTTTTTGTTATTTATTAAACTAAAAACCTTATCATTCCAGGGAGGGAACACCGTGAGACGAGATAAAAATATACAATTTCATTGGCTCATTCAAACGGGGTACTGTGACGTAATGCTTTGTGAAGCTGGAATAGGGCCCAATATATCGGGTGATTGCAGTCAATATGCTAAGGGTAATAAGTTATTGAAATGTGGTATTCCCTCACATGTAGCTGACTGTGAGATCATATGTGAACACATATTCAACTCGATACTACTTGGAGTGCCATCTGTCAGAAGTTGGAAGGACGCCATTGATCAAATGTTCAGTTTTGTTCCCAACTACATTTGACTTCATTTGAACTGTTTATAAGTAGTTCTTCGTTTTCCACCTTATAGTATGCTCTTTGATATTTATTGCAGTGCGATGGAGTGCCCATGTACATCCATCCGTCCATTTCAAATAAAATAAAATTTTAATCGGAGAAAACAATTTGGGCCAGTTTGTTTGGCACCTTGTTTGGCGTAATGCTGTCGGGCTGGATTACCCTATTTCTGGCGGTCTCATCTCGAAAACATGGTGGAGAATGTATGCTGAATTTTCCCTATGTTTGAGCGGAAAGGCCATGCTACCTGGTGTGGTCATTTGTGGCGGCGAATATTAGGGAATATAGTTTTCTCAAGATGTGCTCGGCCAATTTACTACATATTAAGTAAGGCGAATATTTAGTGGTTTGTGACCCATAGGAGAACATGCCCAGCGTGCTTCGCCCCTGAAGCTGAAGTGGAAGACGAAGCCCACTTCCACCTAACATCCCTGGCCAAATGCGTGCCAAACTCACCGAAATTCTCTCAGCCCAGGAACCCAAAACTTAACTGACATAAATGCTGGGTGAATGAGGGAGGATGAGTGGGTATTGGGAGATTTAATTGTGTGTGTTCGTGGTGATAATTAATCAAGGTTGCCGCTAGGAATCGGTCCAAGAAGAGAATGAGAGGGCTTGACAGATGGAAATATTGTGTGATACTTCTGTAGTTATGGGAATTAAGAGAAGGTATATTGTGTAATAGGAGTGTGGGGATTGAACAGTGTCTATGTCCTACATGATCTGGGTAAATAAGCACAAGGAAAACTACTGAGATATTTGATTGAGGAAAATAAGAGGGAATACTGAGTGGAATTAATATGGCATGGGATTATATGACCTTAGTGAGCGGATATATATTGGGATATTTCATTGAGGAAAATGAAGGAAAATACTGGTTGAATAACTGGTGTATATGTATATGAATGTGTGAAAATGCCGAGGTATAAGTTATAGACGATTAAGGGAAATAGAGGACGGAATGGGAATATATCAAGGGGAACAGATTTTATTGTCAGTGTCTATGGTATGAGGGAGCATGTGTCATAATCTGTATGATTAGGCACAGTGAATGGGAAATGGTGGGATATTGTATTGAGGAAATGAGAAATACTGGGTGATATTTATATGGCACTGGATTTATGATTTCGGGAAATAGTCAAAGTGACGGGAAATACTGGGGTATTTTCGGGGAAAATGAAGAGAAATGGGTGAAATAATTGGGGAATATATAGAGATGATTAAGAGAAACAGAGGTAAGACTAGGGACCTGATCAGGACTAGATGAAATGGAAAAAGATGTAAAAAAGATATAATGGGGAATTACCGATGGCTATGCGTTATTGGTATGAGGGTGCATGTGTAGGGCGGTGTGGGGGAACGCGTTTGTACGGTATACTCTGTGTAAGGGGGAAAAAGTGGGATATTGCATTGAGGAAAATGAGAAATACTGGGTGAAATTTCCATGGCACTGGATTTATGATTTCGGGAAATAGGGTGAAATATTAAATGTTGAGTGAATGGGGAGGATGAGTGGCTATTGGGAGATTTAATTATGAGTGTCCATTGTGATAATTAAGTTGCCACTAAGAATCGATCCGGGAATTAAGAGAGAATGAGGGGGCTTGACAGATGGAAATATTATGTGATACGTCTGCAGTTATGGGAATTAAGAGAATGTATATTGTTTAATAGGAATGTGGGGATTAAACAGTGTCTATGTGACACAGTTAAGAGGGATCATGTGTAGGGCGGGTTGGGGGAAACGGGTTGCACGGCGTGTTCGCACGGCCTGTGCACATCGCGGTGCGATGGAGTGCCCAAGTACATCCATCCATCATCCATCCATATCCCCCCCTGCAAATCTATACAAACATATCATACACCAATTATACATGTATAGATTAAGTATAACCGCACTCACAGCTGGGCACCCACCACCCTCTAATCAGGGGTTGCAAAATATATCATTGTTTCCTCAATTTCTTTGTATATATTGTATATATTCTTTCTACCTTTTGTAAATGTTTTGTTCATTGCCATACTCTGTATTACTGAGTCGAGCAATAAATATATTGATTGATAGATTTATTTATCAGGCGAAGCCCCATGTTTAGTGTTTACCTGGTTAATGCCATTTCTCAACACCACCTGAAGGTGTTGACAAGCCCTCAACACCACAAAATGTGTTAGACCGACACCATATTTCTGGCTTTGTACCGGGCGGGTCGGAATGGTTTCAAGTCCCACCCCATTTACAAAATATTTCAGTGATACAGCCGGACATTTTGGTTGCATTTGCAATGTTATTATGAAAAGGCATTCCAGTGTTCCGGTAGATTGTTTGACAGGAGAGATCATACCATACTCCGCGGGTGTTAAAGAAAACATGTGTCAGAAAGTAACATCCCGTCTCATCTGTTTCTCTTTTGGGATGATTTATAGATAAAATTCAGGAACTAATGTCCTACTAGATCATTTAATAATCTTTATTCGTGAGCGGTCATTCTTTTATTTTACTGGTTTACTAATGGTGTAAATTACTGACAGTTCCACTCCTGACAAATGAAGAAATCCAGCCTCATGCACCATTCACAATGATTTGACCAGGATGATATAAGACAATCCACGAAATGAAAGTACAATCCATAACTTATAATCTTAATTCCTCTAAAATCAGATAAATCAGGCCTACCTTATTCCCCTCCACGAATGGCCTCACATGAGGTTACAGTCTAGTCCGAGCTAACGAAGTGAATGCTCCTGTCCTGTGTTCATGGTATTATTTCAATTTGTCCCCAGACAAGGCTTTAACCATTCATGTAATCCATTTGCATAGCTTAATTAATTCTGGTGTATATACACAGGTCTAATGTAACATAAATTGCCCTTTTTGAAATAAAATACTTATGAAATATGCTGATCAAGAGCTCCTGTTCACATGTGGCATTTCCCTAGTGGTTTTCTCTACAAACCCCAGTATGGAAAAGATAATCACCATGGTGACCCACAGCTGTTTTCAATATCAGCTTCTCTGTCCTGGAAAATGACCCCTGTATATTATAACTGAATACAAGACTGAAGCTGAAAGTTCGAAAATCTAATAGCAAGTGGACTAGCTTATAACCAACCACAACAAGTGATTCATTGTAGGTGAGGGTCTTTTGATGAACGTGCTATAAGCAATCAAGAAGTCAGCTGATAGGCAGTAAAAACTTTCTAAAACCCATGTTATAATGAATATAATACTAAATTAAATAAAATTTGTAAATTTTAAATAAAGCTGCCTCTTATAGGGTACGTGGGTGATACATACATCTGGGACAGATATTAATAAGTTCTTTTCCAGGTCCTTAACGTTAACAAATATACAATATTAGTATACATATTCATCCATCGGCAGGTGCATTTTTTGTATCCGCTCACATTTATATGAACGAATAGGCTACATGTAGGCTCGTCTGATGCCTTGGTTGATCTAGCTCTCATTTATTTTGCACACTTTCGTCAAATCCGTAGCCTTTCCAACCAGACAACGCTGGTCTTTCTGGATCATATTCCTGAGCTGCACTGGGCGTTAAATTCACTTTACGGCTCCTCATCTTCGCCAACTTCTGAGATCCCCCCCCCCCCCAATACTCTCCAAATCACACACTGCTGAGGACCGATCGACCCAACAGTGTAGTGTACAGTGTATAAATGTACATGCTATGTCCCCCTTCTCCTGTGGGCCTTAATTGCCCGTTTTTAATTATTTTTGTTGCTGTTGTAATTCTCTTTTCTCAACCCCGTCTTTTTTGAGCAAAAATGTATTTCTGACCCCCAAATGAACGTCGTATGTCATATTTTTTGTAACCTACAGTTACCACAATACCGGCCCAATTAAGTTTCAGGAAATTTTAGGCAAACCGCGGCCATACGAGCCGGACAAAGAATGACATTTAGTAAAGTTACATCACAGCCACCTTTGAGCGATTTTCAGATCCCTGTCACAACACTTTCTACATGTACTTCTCAGTCCATATGCAATAGGGAATTCAATGAATGTATGTACTTGGGCACTTCATCGCCCCGCGATTGGCACTGGTCGTGAGAACAGCGGTACCGTGCAAACGGTTTTCCTCAACCCGACCTAAACGTGATTGCTCTTTAACTAAAGGTAGGGAAGGCAAAAAATGGAATAAGCCATCTTATGTGGAACTGAATAAAGGCCAAATTGTATCTGTATCCGCCAAAGATGCATCGAATCTGACAGAAAACTACCCGCCCCACCCCTCTTTTCGACGACAATAATGTCCAGGCCTGAGCTTGTTGGGGGTGGGGGGTGGGGTGGCGAAATGGCCCTCCGTAATTATTTTACTTATCCCTTGAGCTACGGGGCGGAAACTTACAACACTTCATTCAATTTTTCTATGAAATAAATGTATTCCACATCATATGGTGATATGAATTACAACTGAGTTCGAATTCCAGAAATTGATTATATGCATAGTGTGCACCCAAAAGTTAGGCAGTTCCTAAAGTTTGGGTACACACTGTGCATATAATCAATTTCCGGAATTCAATTGAATTCAACCTTGTGGTTTTTCAAACTGACAGATGATGGCATGTGGTTGTCAGTGTGGTTGTTTTATGTACAGTGAGCTTTCTATGGCTTTCATGTCAGCACACCTACTACTCTCGAGGAGAGCAGGTCCTCACCCCCAGGATGCCGAGCCACACAATCTATCTCCCAAACTAGCCCGCGCCCGGCCCTCATATATCGTGTTTGAGTATATATATATATATATCCAATATATCTTGGACGTAAGTTGAAATTTGTGTGTGGTCTGCAATATATATTTTGCCACCCGTCAATGAATTACAACTTCAAAGTGTTTCAATATATCAGGCACAGACCCATGTTTTTTTGTATTTGGTAAGTGGATCCCATGTCTATAGATCTTGCTTGGAATTGTTTTTCGTGCCAATCCGCCTCGGGGTGGCGCCACCTGGGGACCAAATTAAAATTGCATTTCTAGACAATAAATTTCGAAAATCTTAAGGATTCTTTCCAAATTTAGTGTGTGGGTACCT